>JANQDE010000007.1:3878716-3979220 GCA_037157785.1 Cephalotes varians | reverse complement strand
AGAACAGAGAGGGAGAGAGAGAAATATGTGGTCACACGTTATCTCAATTAGTCTATTTGTCAGATGAAATAATGGAGTGCCATTTGATTTATATTTGATTTTCAGTGATCCGTCTATTTTTGTTACGTTAAGCGAGTTGAGGGGGAATTCAGGGAAATGTTTCAAGAATTTCAGAGGCAAACGCAGATCTACAAAGAAAATATAGACGGTTCACATCGGCATTGGGTCGTTGTTTGCGTCATTGTACTGAATTAAGAACATCGCAATGACCGACATTCCGCCTGGTGGCACCAAACTTAGAAATGCACTTAAGCGAATCAATAAACACGCTTCGAACTTTGCGAATCTTCTCGCTCAACCTTTTCGCCGTTCGACGGCTTGAATGCGAAGTTTACTCGCATCGAACTTATTGTTGAAGCTGTTAATACTTGAAGATACTCCCATTGTCGCTCTCCCTCAGTCACGCAGGTGAACTTAATGCGATAAAAAAACTTCGCTCATTAAAAAGCAGCGCTCGCAGCTTAATTACTTAATTGAAATCAGATTTTATCAAATAATGTTCTTAATTTTCGCACTTGTTTCATCTTAGTTTGTGATATTAAATATGAATGCGCTTTCGCCGCGTTGCACGGAGTTTTTTCACCAGAGGTTTTTTTTGAAGTGTTGAAAGTCGACTTCATTAATAAATGACGGCGAATTTTTCTAGAAACACGTTTGCGAAGTGTAACGCGCGAAGGGATTAATGAAATCGTGATCCCTTTCTCTTCTAAAAATTCATAAATTTTTCGTAGGAATCCGGTATACAAAGTTACATCTCTCTTTGGTATCGGACCCTCTCCTGTTGCATTTTGAAATTCGCTACGTACTACCTAGTGATAGCTATCTTCACGATATATGCGGCAACGTGCGTTTGCTTGCACACGCTAAATTTTAAGTGTCACTGTCGGAAATAATCAATTTGATGTCGCAGCGCATCGACGACAATATCAGCGCGCGGACACGCGCGCGTGCCCTGATTTTCAATTGTACACAAATATGATATACATATATAATAAAAAGCGCGCTCGTTTCTCCCTTTGTGACTATAAACGCATCGCATGCCGGACAGTCAGTCCCGGCGTCTGCAAACATTCGAGCGCACCCCGCGAAGGTTGTAAAGGAAATATCGTTGAAAGCATAATTCCACTATGTTATTCCGGAAAAATCCGAACGGCACCTTGCACAACGCAAAAACACGGGAATCTAGTTTCGCACGCTATCATCGCGCACGCGATCTCTCCGCCGAAAAAAAGGTGGAGAAAAAAAAAGAAACTACACGTAGCGCGCGATAAAATGGGTCGATCGAATGTAGTTTGCGATGCAAAATACCTCATCGAATCGTTCATCTCGTGCGTACGAAATTATTTTTCCGCCGCCCGTCTATCATTCGTCTGTTCTTTTTGTCATTGTAATGATTCGACCTTCGTCCATTTTGGATTTTCTCGATATTAAATCGGATCGATCTGCGAGAAGATTATTAATCCGATTTATGCAACGATCGATTCTTTTTAATTTATTATTTTCGTCTATGTAAAAAAATAATTAACGGAATCGCACGTAATTACAGTTATGTCTTTGCTTGGATATCTAAAGATTTTCTATAATTATAGCTGAACGAAACGTTCAATAACTCGCGTAGCTCACGTTAATTGATCTGGCTTTCAGCTCTCAGCCCAACGCAACAAATTTTCGCTGAGAGTTTCGATATTTGTCGATATCTAAAAAAAAAAGGGACAAATGATTTCGTCGAAGAGTAAAGAAAGCTTCGCGGCAGAGTCGACTCCAGCGTAAGCGATTACTGCTATTAGGAAAATTCGATCGGAAACACGATCATCTGTCGTTTCCGCTAAAGAAAGCGAGAGAGCGCGACGAGAGAGAAAAACGAAGAGGAAAACAGAGCTACAAAAAGAAAGAGAGAAAGAGAAGGAGAAAGATGGAGGTACGAATTGAGTCGAGAGGGAGTGTCAGAACGGGAGAGAAAACGACGAAAAAAATACATGAAAAGAGAGAAGGAGAGAAAGAGAAAAAAAAAGACGGAATCACCTCGCGGTGGACGAGAAGATTGGCATTCACGGTTAGTGAAGCTTCGGTGGTTGCGAATGGAGAGCGCAGGATATCTGACTGGCGGGCAGGGAGTGAGCGTGCGGGGAAGGGAAGCGCACGGCTATCGGGCACGGTCGGTCAATTTAAACCGAAAATACAAAAAGTAAATTAGCTGGACAGAACGACCATTCGGTGGTTTGCTCGCCGCACACTCTGCCGCGACGCGACGCGACGCGGCGTGTCAGGGCCACGTGTGTGTCGAATCGTGCGACGCTCGTCCGCATAGAGATTTCACGGACGTCGGTATGTTACTACAAGTCGCGACGTGGCGACACGTACGATCTCTTTCCCGAAATCGAGAAGGTTTGCAAATCTCTCTTCATTGTACTCTCCTCATAGTGTCTCGATATATTGCCGATTGCTCTTTCCAATTACATTTTTTTTTTTCATTTTCCGCGTATAAAATAAAGATACTCATTTACTTGTTTGAAAAGAGTACTTTGCATTTTTCTTGATAAAAAATTAACTCTAAATCAGTCGAGAAGAGAAAAATCTGTGAATAAGAAAAAATATGGAAAATCTGTCTCTCTCTTTCTTTTTCTTTGTCACTCTGTCATTTTCTCTCTTTTTCTTTCTCTCTTCGATAAAAAATTTTCTAATATTATGACAATTAACATTACAGATTAGAAAACAGATTAGAAAAGAGTTTGATATAGTACATTACTATATGCGGACTTCATTAATTTCTCAGCGCGGCTGAGTTCGAAGCGAGTAAACTTAGGAGCAGATGCACCTCGCCGACAGCTTCCGGCGTCTGAGAACGCTATTTAGCAACTATATGATAGCGATTGCTGTTATTGGCTATCCGGCAACGTCGATCCACGATGGATCGATCGAATGTTTTCAATATTAAATTTCACCATAGCGCATATCGCATCGCGTGCTAGGGCCGGCGCGCGGCAAATATCTAGGGGCGATACTTTTAAGCAAATGTGCATACAAATGAGCGCCCTGGGCTCGCGCGCAGGATCGGGATGCGAATGCAAACGAAACGTTCGCTCGTTTGCTTTCAAATCATTCTGTATTCGGTCAATTATCGAACGCGCGTGCAAAAAACCTACTGTAAACCGACCGTTTCGATTGACCGTCTAATACGAGATACTGCATCCGGACGACTGTAACTTCCGTATCGTGATCACGATGCTACTTTTTACCAAACACGATTTTCATCGAATCCATCGAAGGGAGAATTCGAAATCGGAATTTTCTCCGGGTAGAAAAGTAGAAATGTTCGGCAATTTCTGATATCGTAGAAATATGTAACTAGGCAACACGCATATCTAACTGATGTTTCAAAGTCGATCGAAGGAGAACACTTGCAATTCTTCTTTGCATGTTCTCATCATCATAATAACTATTTCAAGTATTGTTTCGCACCAGATTAAAATGCATTCTCGGGACAAAAGCTCCGAAATAAAATCTCGAACTCGGGATATCCGTTGAGAGAATCGGCAGCGAGAGGAAGATGCGTTCATACTCGCCTCCGCTTCTTGTCGAGACTGACGAGAACCAAGGTCATTCGTAGAAATAGAAGAGAAGAACGTCCAAAGTCACGAGGATTCCGCGCGGCTTTCGCAGCTTCCTCCCATTTAATTAGATTATTTAAGTGGCACCCCGCTCCTGGCGCCGGCTCGTGTTTCGTTCCGTTTTGCCCGTCCACCCAACACAACGAAGCTTGTGCTTTCTGTACAAAAAACTTTGCTTTCGAGTGCGACACAAAGGTCACCGACGACCGAGAGAATTCATTTAACATCGATTTTCTCGAGGATCTCCTCCCGCGATGCATCTCCCGTCCATTCTTTTTCGCTCGTTCCCTCGTGCGCTGGCATATTCGAAAACATGCCACTTCTAATATTTCCTTTGTAAATCAAGCACGTTCCGGACTCGCGTGAACAAGTAATTCTTTGGCGGCCGATAGTTATTGGAGTCGCGTTTCAAAACAATACAGCGGATGAAGTTTGATATTGTGTGCACGCTCGCCGATTGAAAGCGACAACACGATATCTGATTTCGCTAAGGTTCATTGGTTACGAAGCGAAAATCTTGTGATTTTGCAAATAAATTTACAATGATATATAATTTTGTGAATGATATATAATTTTGTGTTCAAAAGAACAGTTTAAATCGATTTTAATACTACGATTAATAATACTTATTTCCAATGTCACATCTTTTTCAATCACATTTATTTAATCGCGAGTTAATCTTATTAGTGGTCTTTAAGTATCGACCAGTCGAGATATTGGTAGCCGATTCTTTTATGCAGGGTAAATTCAACGAAGTTTAATGTCGGATTAAGGAAATCGAAATAAGTAACTGTAACAATTTTTAAGTCGTAAGCAAGTAGTAATATTTAACAGCGCTACGTCCAATGCCACTGCTTTGTTCCTGAACGCGTGAAAACGAAAGTTGGCGAGTGGACAACTTTAATTGCTTATTATTAAAAAATTATTGCGTCCGAACTTTTGTTCAAGTGCGGTTTTACTTTTCCGCGCTTTTCCGCGATTCCTTATTTTTCATTAAATTCTTTCAAACCTGAGAGGAGACACCCCCTGTATTTCCTCCGATAACGTTTCGTGGTAGGAGATCCGAAACGAGGCGGTGTGCTACACGAAACTTTTTGAAAATTTATTACGACATCGGTACTCCAGCCGCATCGATGCGTCGCGACGGCGGGTGCATGCCGTCTCGCGGAATATCGCTGATTCATCGATAACGTAAATAGAAGTTTAATTAATTCGCTGCTCGTTTAACTCGGCTGACAGGTCGACGGAAAGGAAAGAGAGGAACAGAGAGAGGCAGACGGTGGCAGGGACGGGGGATAGAGATTATGTCGGAGAAGGGATGCTTTAAGCTTCGGCGTAATATACCTCGATCTCTTATGTACAAACCGGCTAGAACGTGATTATACGAATCGGCAGGGTCAGCAAATAGAAACTCGACTGGGAAAGGACTCCCTTAAGTCTTTCGCGGATCCCGACAACCGACACTCAAACTCACTCCGAATACTCCAATTTAAATAAATGTCAACTCGCGGTAGGATGATCGATGATATTCGATCATTTGCTCGACGACGGCTATTGTTTCTCCCCGCGATAATTGATGTCAATTAATTGAATTTATCTGTATATTTATAATTGAAAAGGAAAATAGTTTGTAGAACATGCTTGTCAAAACGACGGGATTTAAAGAGACACATATCACAACATAGCCGCTTTAATGGGGAAACAAGTGCGAGTATTTTTCCCGCTGCGCGTTCTGAATCTCGCAACATCAGTTTGCGAATTAAACGCGATGTAATCAGGTGGACGTTGGCGCGGTATTGATTAACTTGCGGATAATCCTGATTACCGACGAATACACAATTACGTCTCTCTTGCATCAGGTGCTATAAATTAATTGGTGTGGCTGAGTAACGTCAGGACGGAATTATATCAATGTTTAACTTATCGACAATTACTCTGATGCTCTTTACGTTGAAAAAAATTGGCTGTAGGCTTATCGGAGTGATATCGAGATATGGAACAACCTGATCGATTGATTCATTTCATGATTGCGCGGTTTATCCGCGATGAAAGTCTTTAATGAAACGGATCGAATTTGCACGAATTATTTAACAAATTTTGAGCGAAATTCACAAACCTTCAACTATACGAGTGAAAACGATGTTATTCCGCAAATTAATCCTTTACCTCGAAGGCAAAATAAAGGATCATCGCTCATTATTTATCCATTGTACATTAACGAACGTAAATGTCGATAGCATATGAAAATAAAAAATGTAGAGTTTCTTTATCATCCAATGCTCTTACCGGTAATCATTTCGTTTCTTCGATCTGCAATCGGTCCCGTCCAATTGAATTAGAAGGGGGACGGTTGATAAACGTCCGCGGATAAGCTCAAGATAAAGATGGAATAGAGCCCGACTGTTTTCTCGCGTTTCTGTCTTCCTCTCGTTGGAGGAAGTTTGTCGTATCGATGACGCGACACGCCTTACCCTTTCGCTAATGAAACTGGCGAGTTGAAAATCTATATCAATCTACAAATTGACCTGAAACCTTGTTTTGCAGAAACGTCACGTTTGCGGTGACATACTAAAATTAGAGTCGTACCGAGAGGACGGTTTAAAATAGCGATCCCGCTCGGGTAACCGGAGCGTCGCGCACGCGAATCCTCCGGCGAATCAATTACACGCGCGTTCCGTACGGGAGAATTCGATCAGGCTCGAGGCAAATTTTCAATTTTTCAATAGGTATATCCATAAGTCACGCCAAGATGCACCGCGGTCGCGCAATATTCCCGTGCGAGCGTACGCTCGGACAACCGATTCTTTACTATCCCAGCACGTCTTTTCGAATTTACGGTAATACGTATCGCGGTGGCACGTAAATCTTTGCAGACACGGGTGATTCGTGGGAAATTGGAAAAGCCGTCCGCGGCGATCGGTGATACGTCCGTTCGCCCCGTAGCCATCGACGCATATTTTAATGACATGTGAAAGGAAAAGGACCGTCAGAGCGGCTCCCCGCGGCAAATTGATCGTTCTTTCATTCAGCAAAACATCTTTTTGTTCATCACCAGCGATCTTCATTTTCGATAAAAATGGATGCAGCAGTGAATTCCGCAATCATGTTTAATTAAAAAATGGCTTTTTTTCCTTGCAATTCTCACATTAAATTCCACGACATTTCCTTGTATCTCGCTTCTTACACTCACGTAACTGAATAGGAGTTTCGAACAACGTGCTGCGGCGAATGTTTTAGAAGTAAACTGTGAATGATTAACGAGCTAATAAGTAATCGTCGTCCGTTTGCAACTGAATTTGTTGATTCGATCATTTACGTTCGAGCTAGTTGATGCTACTGTGAATCACCGATGAAGCACATATCCTCCCGCTTCATTCCGAATCGGGTTATTGTCGATGCAGTATGCTCCAGTTAATCGATAACTGTGCGCAAACTATGTGTTCAGAGAGCATTCCTAATGTATCCATTGTCTTTGAGCAGATGTATCTCTCCATCCACCCTTCTCCGCGCCCTCCTCCAAGCGCTCCCTTCTTCTTTGTCTGTCTGTCTCCTCCTATCTCTTCCATCCCTAATGTTGTCTACCGCTACAAAAGGCAGCTCGATGAGGTAATTCAGAGCGCGCACTTGCTCTCTGCCTAATTTCTCCGTGTCAGTTTATTATGCACGCGTGCGTGTACGTGCGTGTGCACGACATGATAGAACTCGACACGGTCGCCGAGTTGAGTTCCGAGCCGGCGTCGACGCGCTCGCGGATTAATCCCGTGGTTATCTGGGACGAGAACCGTGAAATCATCAACGCGACGGCACCATCGAAGTTTCTCCCTCGTCGTATTGGCGGAAAGAGCGATAGAGAGACGCCCGGTACCAATCGTCACGTTGACAAACTTTACCCGCCGCCGTCGTCGCGTCGGGTTCCTGATTTCGCGATTAAACGGTTTGAAATGTGTATCGAATGCACGCAAGACGTTATTTATATGAAACTCTGAAGCGCTTCTCCACCGATTCAAAGAGATCTCAAGACTCCTCTCGCGTGTACGTGTGTGCGTGCCATGTATCGGAAATCTACCTTATTACGAGTGGCTTTGCCATGTAGAGTAGACTAAGACTGGAAGCTTCTCGAGAACCAAATTAAGTAAGATCAATGACCTCCGAAGTAAATGGAAGTATATAAATGAAATAAATTAAGGTTCGTAAAGACTAAATGAAATAAGCAAATACTTCTTTCACAACTTCGCTTTTTGCAGTGTACATATGTTGAAAGTTTTAAATAGCAGCACTGGACTAGATTTTTTTCGCTAATTTAAATGATTATTGAATTTGTACTAGTATGTCATGCTTAATTTGATTAGATAAAAAGTTTACTTTAAGTGCGCAAACTGAGATAGTCCTGAAATATCTCTTAAATAGAAATTTGACCGGCGATTCGATTAAAAATGAATAGTCCTAAAAGCATCGAGTAAAGCAACTTTTAAAAGTGAATAAGCTGCGGAGTCTTACGTCTCAATTTACTCAATATTTAATCAAATAAAAATGTCATGAAATTTTCGCTAAGGAAAAATTTTGCATTGGTTAAAGAATATATCGCTGTTACAACCTCTTTTTCGTATTGATTGCATATATTCTTCACCGAGTGCCAATTTGTAAAATGCACAAGCGACACGTTGCGTCGCTTGGATGTCTCTTTTCTGAAGATCCCGAGGTAAATTATTCAAACTAATGGAATCACTCGCAATCGAAAAGTGTACTTTCGAAGATAATGACTATAAAGGAGATGCCTTCCGGCGCGACTCGACACAGGAGGATGACACTGAATATTAATTATTGGCTGGGAGCTGATCGGACATAAGGCACGGAGGTATTCGATTAATCTCGATCTCGTGGAAGCTTAATCGAGTCTCCGGCGTCGGTGCATGGGGATAGCGGGGGACGTGAGGAAGGGACGTGGCGGGGAAGGTCCCAAGTTGGGAACTTATGTTCCGCAGCGTGTGGCAAAGTTGTCGCGCGCAATCTCGAGATTGCAGAAGCGGAACGAGGGAGGAGGAAAGAGTAGCGCGGGCGGTATGGGGGAGGTAGAGAAAGAAACAAGAAAACGTCGAGGGAGAAGAGAAAGGAAAGAGAAGGAAAAGGAAGGAGAGAGGAAGAGGCCTGCCGAAGCGAGAGAAAAGGGGCACATCGAGGAAGGAAGGGGTGGCGAAAGGGGACGCGAAGAAATGGCGATGGAGTCTATCTGTAGGTAAGCGCGACTAAATGAAAGGAATGTAAATCATAAAAAGTTACGAGCTTTTAAATCTCCTACAAGGTGGTGCACGTTCGCTTTAATTACCTTACATCTCTCATTCCTCCCCCCGGGGCCCCCGTCGTCGCCGGGGGAGAAGGGCGACGGCCTTAACTCCCCTCCGAGAGAAGAGAAAACTTCCTTCTCGTCCTTACTTCGCTCGCTCGCTCGTTCTCTCATTTGCATTCCTCGAAAACGGATATCTTCTGGTCCTTTTCGAGTCCCTCTCTTTCTCTCTCTCTCCTGTTATCTCGTCCTCTTTTCTCGAACGCCGAATAGCTCTTTCGCTCGTGGAAACTCCTCGCCGCGAATAGATCACCTTCCGGGCCGTACGCTCTTGGGGATAATTAGCTACGTGGCCGTGGCGCATTCACGTTCTGATATGCGGCGTATACCATGAAGAAGGACGATGTGAGAAAGAAGGATAGTATTGTCGGACGATGAGAAGAGAGAAAGAGAGACAAAGAGAGAGGGAGAGAAAGAGAATCGAGCAAAGCGAGAGCTGGAAAAACCATACGTACACGCTGCACGGTCGTTATTAACGTCACCGCCGAGGGATTTGCTCGAAAATGCTGCTCCGTGAAGATATGCAATCTTGCTAGGGACGACTGGGAGAGGAGAGAGGGACGTGGAGGATTGCTTTCTAAGTGATTGTGAGATAAGTGGAGCGCTCCTTTTCGCCCTGCTGCCTTTGCTCGGACCTTAACTCCATAAGGACGATGAACTATCACGGTTGTATTTATCGACCGCGCTGCTTCGTGCGGATTTAGATTCTCCTTTTACGACGCAATATTTTTTCATGCGTTATCATTTGTAATGAAACGAAGATACACACGTGCGCATTTACGTATTTTTAAGGTATTCCAAATTCTGCCAAATATTAATAACTTTGAATATTTATGCGGCAATCAGATTAAGAAACTTATCACGCCGTGCTGTTATTGGGGTCAATTAGATAGGATCGATAAACGATGTCTAATAATACCGATTTATGTCTTGGACAATATCAAAATGGCGGAGTTAAGTAATTGTATTTACCGAGCGTATTCGAGCAGTAAATTCATTATGAAATCCCTCCTTCGTTTCCTACCGTAGAGCCTTAGGGAGAGAAATGCAACCCTTGTTTATGTTACGAGGGATGTTCGGGTGGGTCACATAGCCATGCACCAATCGAGTATCTTCAAAATTTCACGATGTCACAGTGCTTACTCGAGAACTTGTCGAAAAGTTATTTACTCTGTCTATCCTACAGGAGGAGCTTATAAATTGTATCAAATATACAGTCTTACGTGACCATTGATACATCAAATGAAAGAGACACCAGACTCCGAAAGTCTACTAAACTCGGGGAATGTGAATTATCACAGCGACTTTCAACCAAAAAATCATTATTTCTTTCGACATGAAATTTCTATAACAAATTTCGAATGAAATTTTTGTCTATATTTTTTTCTAATTAAATTCTAACTGATTCCACTTTTATGTTCAACGTGTGTGTGTGTGTGTGTGTAAAATTTTTTAGGCTTGATACATTAGAAAAATCGTGTTATGAAAAGAGAAATAAATTCAGAGGGAGAATTAATCTAATAGAGTGCTTAATTATTATACATTTATACATAGAAAGATTAGACGTACAAAGAAAGATACACATACAAAGATTAATGCATGCGCGTCTGAAAAGATAGAAATGTTCTTGGATACTTTCGTCAAGGGAGTAAAACCGATCGCGTATCATGACTACTCGCAGATGCGGATGATACGCGAATGCGACAGAGTAATATATAAAGGGTTGTAATACGTTACGGAAAGGGGAAGGGCAGAGCTCGGTGGATGGATGGGACATGCGTCATGGGGTGACAGCCGGAACAAATGGAATCTGAACCAGCAATCCTGCGGTGTAAATTGCTTATGTATTGGAATCTCCCGACACCCAGCTATCTAATAATATCTTAAGTAATGGAGTCTTTCCGTCTCTCTGAATTACGTTCCGAACAGTCGTCGTGTTTTTACCTCTTTCGGTTTCGCGACTAATTATCTTCAGTTTAAGACACCACGATTTTTTTCGAGAGAAACCCTCAAGAAAAAAAGAAAAAAAAAGAGGAAGTAGTTCGTTCGTTAGTCTTCAGAGGTGTTCCGCGAAGAAAGAAACGAAGGGCGCGAAGTAACTCCACTCCGTCAAAGCAGAAAGACACAACCGAGTTAACGAACAAAACTAGAAGAGTAGGTATCTACAACGGCGAAGAGGATGACGAGAATTCGAAGTAACAAAATCAAAGCCATGTCCGGAGCGGGAATGACCTCGTTCCCGGATACATTTCCGGATCTAGGTTAGACGAGACGTCGAAGCTTCAAGCTCGGGCGGTCGGATGGCGTGTATATTATTCAAGCGTCTCCTACTACTCTTAACGCGCTGTATACCCGAAGAGTCAGGTTTTGACCTCGTACCTTGCCATTTTCCTCATACGAGCGAACGTCGAGAAACGCCATACAATACGAGGTACAGATCCGTCCTGAATTCTCATATGAGCAGACGAGAAATGCCGTACAATATGGGATACAGATCCGTTCTGAAAGACTGATATTGGCTCAAAAAAATCGATGAGCGAATCTCGCAGAGAAAATCATGAATTTTTTTTCATTGGTGAATGCGAGTCATTATTCATTCGTCGCTCGATCTTTACCTATTCAAGATCGCGTGAAGTGTACAAGATGGCATTTCAAATTCTCCGGAAGCTATTCCCTTCAAGTTTATTGCAACCTCCGCGATTATTCAAATAAACGTTATTTATAACGTTGCTGTTCCAGTGCTCGAGGAATTCACGAACTTCAATTTAACTCTCGACTGCTATGACAGTTTTGTTCTTTATGCGTGATTAACTAGCGCGTTTTCATCGCTACTAGTTTTTACCTCCGTATCTTTATTTACAACGAAGAGAAATACTTTTAATTACATTCTTGCTAAATTTCTAAAGAGCGAGACTTTCAAAATAATTTATATAATGTAATAATTTATATATATGTATATATTGTATTTTAATATATATATTATATATATAATATTTTGTAATTTATATATATATATATATATATATAAACGATGTATATATTTTTTTATCTAAATAAACTCTATTTTATAGTAACTTAATTTTTCGTTATAATATTAATTAAAATTCAATTTAACTTATATCTAATAATAATTGTTCGAATAATATAAATGTAGCCTTAATATGATATAAGAAATTCTCTCGAAAATTTAATATTTAAATGAAATATTACGAATGAGTCATTAGCGCATTTATCCCATTTTCCCCATTGTATTAAGAATTTTAGCGCGTCGTTCATCTCCTACCCCATTTGAAGACTTCGCAAACTTTCGCCCGTTCCGAAGTCCGCGAAAGGATTATCCCAAAACGAGCTACTAGGCTTGTATCTCGGCACGCAAAGGAAAAACGAGACGGGGGATCAAACAATCGTTGCGAATTAGCGACGACGACAAAATCACGACAATAGAACGAGAAGCGGCACGGCCAGTCGCACAAAAAAAGAGAGGAGGGAGGGATGGGGAATGAAAAAAAATATGTAACTTGTTGACATGGATGATCCCACCGGGTCGGAATACGATTATGTAGTCAAATGAGATTGTGGCATATGCATGAACCCCGGCCCCCAGGGCCTCCCTTCTCGCGTTTCCCCTCGATTTTCTCCTCCCTCCTCCATCACGTGTCCGCGTTTCGTTCTTCCTGCACGCTCGTTCCCTTATGACCTCTCTCGCATTTGCCCGAAATTCTCGTAGTGAAATTGAGAAACTATTTCTTGTCAGTCTCTTATACCACTTATGTCTTGTCGTTTACAGAATATGATAGAAGTATCAACAGTAATTTGAATAAATGACTGATGACATTAACCGTTAAATAACACTCAGAGATGCCATGGAAAATTCATTGTGGAAAACCAACAGAAAAAAAAAGATGTATTATATACCAAATCATATTCTTACATCGAAAAAGCATAGAAGATACAGGCGCTGAAATCTATCACGGATAGCAAAAATTCAAACAATGAGGTAATTTCAACATGCAGCGATAAGAGCTGAAAGCGTTGGAACTTATGGCAAGGGAGTGTGTAGGAAGACATGCACCTGTCGATGTACGTGCGCGAAGATGGCTATATTCGTATCATCTCTTAACGACGCACTGAGGTACCATTACGGCGCTGATGATCTAAGTCCTCCCTCTTCTCCGTTTCAGCAGCATCATCTTTGCTAAGTTCCATCGTAAGTGGTCTGAACTGATAACTGTTCGTGGACTTTGTCGCGATATTGGTTAAGCGAAAACTCTCTTCGTGGAGTGAGCAGTCTACAGGACATCATCAACCACCGTAATTTGCGCGTACAAGATGTCTTGAGAAATCAGTTGCTTTTTTCCGATTAGAAAGAGAAAAAAATGTATGTTTTTCTTTCGCAAAAAATTCCTTATGACTTCTTTTCCATTCTCAAAAATGGAATATCTTTTATCCACGTGAAGGTTCACAGATTATATCGCAAATTAATTCTGTTTAAACAAAAAATCTTAATATTAACGATGATTATTAAACGTCCGACGTCTTGCTTCGATCGTATCTCCGAGACACTTTTTTAACATGCAAAAACGCGCTCCTCGATCGATTTTTTAATCCTTATCCGCCACATCCTATTTCACTGAATTTACTCAACATCGCGATGGACGACACACGTCGCTTCGGAAGACAATTCGGGGTCTTGTGTCACTCTTTACCATTCGATCATCGGTAATGTCGAGAATCATGTGGAAATCGTGTGTGGTTCCGGCGAATGGGATTTCTACCGTGCATCCGGACTCGGTGAATCCGATTGGTCCGCGTATTCCTCAAGGCACCGGTCTCAGGAACAAAGGTAAACCATGATTTATAAGACGTGGCACGAACGTGAACGCTTGCAATGGCATTCGCGGATGGCAACGAAGAAAGAAAGAAAGAGAGAAAGAAAGAGAGAAAGAAAGAGAGAGAGAAAATGTGAAAGAGTGAAAGGTGCGGATGTTGAAGAGAGGAGCCAGACCGGTACCACATACGTGCGCGAGGGGATTGAACGAGTGGCGAAGAGAGAGGGAAAAGAGGGTTGCCGCATGGCGGTTTCATTACGGTGATGTATCATTACGTCAGACTTACGCCCCTAACGTCGTGCCCGCTCTCGCCGTATATATCTCGCGTTATTTTATATTTATACGCCCGGCGTAATTCATAGGGTTTCGGGAATGCCTGGTTATAATGCGACGCGTCGCGGAATATGCGAATATTGTGAGAGGGTACCGATGTATGCGCTTTCGCCTCGTTGATGGCGAGACAACGTGAGCAAAAAGGCTCGTGTCACGAAGTACGAAATTAAACGCGTATTTATGCGAATAAGTCTCTCCATATGACACGAAGGCAAATTACGTAGATCTTAAGAGTTTAATCTCAAAAAATTTTAATATTTTTTTAAAAGAGAAAGTCTGCGATGTGTTTTCCAATTCCGTTATCTCGTATTCCCGTGTGTTTTCTACGATCCACGATGTTCCCTATTTCTCTTTTGTGATAGTCTGCACTTAAGATCGCTCGCGCTCGCGTATTTATGAACAAATATCGAAATAATTTCGCAAGTTTACGAGAAATGCGACGCGATTTCGTGGGCTTTCGTCGAACCTCATGAAATTTGTAGCGACAGGTCAATTTTGTTAACGCGTACGTGGGGATGAGAAAAGTCGTAGTCAACGGGTGTGGAAGAATCGATTTCTGATGCTCTCGACCGACTACGTCATGATCTTATTCGGGAACGATATATCTGGGAAAGGTTGAAAGGTCGAGGTGAGTTCAGGCCACGGCGCAGTACAAGACCGTGCCATTTGCCAAACGCGTCGGTAAATCATCCCCGCCGGATTGTCTTTAACGCCTTGCAGCTGTGTACATGAGAAGAGAATCTTTTTACATCTCTCAAGAAAGATATTTTCTTCATAATAATCGGAGTTCTGCAAAAAATAATCTAAGTATGTAAGTAATGTAAAAAGTAACGTAATATTTTACCTACCAGTTATCTGCGGATTAATTTCATTTAATATATTGTAGTATAACAATTAGATTAATCCGAAGGAAATAAACTAAGATATTTAATTCAGCGAACGCTCTTTGTTATAAATTACAAGAGCGCTTTTTATCGCGGTTTAGTGGACCAATTAATACAATTAATGAAGAGACGCCGCCGTAGTGCGGGCGACGGTCCTTACGCGCTCCAGGATCGGAACTCGGGATTTCCGGCCTTTGTCCGCAGTAATGCTGGTAATTTTGGGAATTTCACCGGCGCCGGAATATATACGGAAGGAACAAGAACTTGGCTGGGTAGTCTGGCCGATACGACGGCGGCCGCATTATCTAACGGAGCGAGTCTAAAGTCTTCGAGAGCTGAAGACGATTCAGACTGCCAATGACTTCTCTCCGGCGATCTCTCTCTCGGAGATCTCTCCTCTCCTCTCCGATTGTGCCTTTAGTATCCATTGGCGATCGAAGAAATCGATGTTGCGCCGCGGTGAGATGAGATCGAATTTCTTACGCGAAGTTTCCGAGCTGTATCTCTCACCGAGAGCCGCCGTCATGGATCACGCCGCTTTTCTCTCGTTTGCGAAACTTTGCCACCTTCTCATAAATTTGCAGCAACTGTCTGAAAAGAAACGATTTCGATGGTTAGTACGATAGTCATTGAGCAATATGAATTGCGTTTTTACAGCAACGTGCAAAGTTTTTTTTAAGAATCAAGGAAGCAGTATGGAATACTACAAATGCATGCGATTACATAATATATAGTTAATTATAAAATATCTTCCTTACATTGTATAAAATCTTACTGTTACAGATCACATGCTGTTTCCAAAAGCATGTTTTGTTATTTAAAAAAATCCGATACGCAATCGCAATGAATTTTCGTCTTTGACAAGAACGAATTTCTCTCAGGTGTTATTTCGATACTCGATCGCCGTTAATTCAACGGCCGATCTCGTTTGCGGAGCGGAAATTCTGTTTCCGTGATCGAAATTATTCGGACGTTAAGGCGATTAGGCGTGCACTTATGCTCGATTAACGCGGAAGAGGACGCGAAGCCAGAGGGAGCGCGAAAGAGCGGCCGTGCGCGCCGAACTCAGAAAGGATCAGAGAGAGGAACGGCCGTTTCCGACGTGATAGGTACGTGTATGGACGAGGAGACGGGGCCCTTGGTACGTGGACCGGCGGTGGGTGGCACCCGAAGAGAATACCAATAACGGTCGAACCCGCGGGTAGCTAACCCCCGCCGACCGACCGAAATTTACGACCGGCGTCCAAGTGTTATTATGTCGACCGTTCGATTGTACCCCACGCGCCAAATATAGACCGCGACGAAATTTACGGTGCTCCGTGGCCGCGCTAGCATTGTTTCGTTCCGGTATTGCCAATTTTACTTTTATTTTGCTTTTTGCCACATTTTCGCGTGCATCCTTTTCGTCTCGGTCAACGTATTCGTGACTTCCGAATCAGGCGAGAATGTCCTTGGCAACGGTATGATTGCCCATTTTTCAGGCCGAGTGATTTTAGGTCCGACGCCTAAGACACGAGTTACGAAAAGTTCAGAGTTGTTCATAAAAACTAAAATTATATTAGCACGGAAGAAATCGGTTCAAACTCTGTCCTTCTTGGTTAGATTTAAGATTTCTGTAAAGAACAAAGTCTAATTATGGTTCAAAATGCGATTCAACAAGGACTGGTGAAAAATGGCACGCGTCCCAAATATCAAAGATTATTTATAAAGTTCTAGGTCATCAAAATACAATTTCACCGATAAATCCGATTACCTCATTAATCTGTCGCACTCGTGTTTGAATAAATGAAGTTTATACATATATAATATAAGAACAAAGATATAAAAAGACACTTAACGCTTACGAGATACTGTTTGCACTCAGCGTTATAATCTTTTACATCCCACATTTACGAACATTACCCTCTTTTACGTGTAGCGCTTAGCTATTTTAGCAAAATGTCAAGCCTTGGAACTGGGTCGGTCCGTGCGCGCGGGTCGTCGGAAATAATTTAACTCTCCCCCGGATTATTCGCCTCCTCTTTTTTTCGCTCGTTCGCGGACGCACGCGGCAAAATATTTTTCCCACCGAATTTCTCGCGCGGCGGCGACCGTGCTGATGCATCTGTTATCGGCGAAGAAAATAAAAGTAGCGCGAACCGAGTGCACCTTCCGCTGGCGTTCGAGAAATTCCCGTATTTAGCGCGGTTGCTGATATTCGCGCGATTGGGGCCCAGGGGGGGTCTGATAAAAAAAGAGAGAGAGAGAGAGAGAGAGACAGAGAGAAACCGCAAGTGCGAACGTGGCTGTAGCGATAAATTAGGCGGTCGGCGTAACGTATGAACGTCCGCGAGCGAAATGAAGCGTCGTCGTTAACGCGTCGACCCGGACACGTGAACCCTGTTGGACGATCCCGTGAAAATCGATTACCGATATCGGTAACCTCCGCCTTCTTCTGCCTCGTTGCTCCCTTCCTCCCTTCTTTCCTCCGTTCATTCTAGTACGATACTTCGTGCGTCATCTCATCTTTTCTTCGCGCTTTCTGCCATTCTCGGCCGCGTTCTCGCTCGATAATGGCAGCCAACTTCCGGTTAGATACATGCAGCTGTATGCGCTCGTGAATGTGCAGTGTACAGAGTGTACTAGAATTCGCGGACTAATCTTGAGTGGAAACTTATATAACCAAAATGTGACATTAAATCGTATTTCATTGCTTTTTAAATGATAATTAAAAAAGCAATGAATCTACGAAATATGTCACGCATTAAGTTTGAATAATTGGATAATACAATTTTATTTTTCACTTCTTTCAAATGGATTTTATTTGAGCGGAATTTTAATTTAAGATTGAATTACCGAGACAAGCAAGTTTTAAATATATAATTAACGCTGAAACAAAGGAATACCAGCTTTTTCTTAAATAAGAGAAAAAGAGTCCAAATCGTCGGAAAATTCACGAATGGAGCGAAATATGAGAAATCTGTAACACCCTGTACAGGGGAGCGAGCTCTTTGAACATTTCGCGCAAAGAAAGTACGCGAAAGTTTACTGCTGATGGAGCGGCGCATTCTTCGATTTCAGCTTTACGGTCAAACCGCCACCAGCGGCATCGATGCCGCTGGTCGTTTCTGCGATACCATCATTCTTCCCGCCGCACATCGAAACCGAATTCTGCTAGACGATCCCGACGATGACTCTCGAATCGTGGTGATTCCGAAAAGATTCTCCCCCGCGAACCATTCTCCATCATACTGACTGTTTCATTCTTCAAGCACGCGCTGACGAACCGAATTCTCCGACCAGAAAAATGAGATACCTCCGTGACATACATGTATTTCTCCTCGTATTATATGCGATTCGCACTTTTGTTTCTTCTGATATTATATCTCTTTTCGGAATAGTTTCTAGATTATGACTATTGCCTGATGATTAAACGCTTATGAATATTTTTTCGCGCATTAAATATCTTTCTAAGATATATTAATGTGTTCTAATTTTGAAATATGTGAATATAATTAATTATGTTTTGTATGTTGACTGCTATTTCTAATATTATCAATAAGTTATTATATAAGTATTAATAAGTTATTATTATATACTTCACAGATGTAACTTAATTTAATTTAATTTCGCATTGAAATAAGTCGTATTGTTTTTTTCGTTGAGTTCACTCCATGTTCATATTTGCGATTTCAGAAGCAGAGAGTTTGATTGTAAAGTAATATGAAATATTGCGTGAAACAGGCTGCTCTTGGCGCAATGTACATATTGGTTTAGCAGCACTTTTTGAATATACACTGACCGGGCGTGTAGGAACATGGCGGGCGGGTACAACACGGCCAAAATCGTTAATTTCATCGATGTAGTCGTGTAATTGACGCCCGCGATATCGTGCGCCAGCTTGGCAATAATTCGGCGATGTAAACGGGGTTACCGTGCCAACAACACCGACGCGATCCTATGGAACTTCGATTTTACATAAAGCATAGTCCGTTGAAAAACGTATATCATCGCTCACGGAATATCAACGCGAACATTAAAATAGAAGGCGAGAAGATTCTTAAACTCCTATATTTGTGCCGCCGAAGATTGTGGTGTGTAGAAAACATATTACATTTACATATAATACACCTGAGAATTATGTACGTCACCTTTATGTAATTTTTTTCATACTTAAAAGAAAAATTTTGCTTTCCGCGAATTTGTATAAAAATATAAAACAATGGTAAGGACTATTAATATAACACAATAGCAAGGACTATTAATTTCATCTGAGTTCTGAAATTTTACTCCTTAATTATGTATAATATTATTGAATAAATTATCTCTCTATAATTATCGTTGTATTGTGTGATTATAATATAATATTTATACATATAACTTCGCGTTGAACAGCCGTGTTGAAAGTTTTCGGGTTTAATAATAAATACAAAATTAATGTGTATCCATTCTGTAATGTATCCATTCAGCTCGTTATGCACAATATATCGGAAAAGAACAATTAGTTGCATTTCATAATAAGTATACGGAATAAGTGTTGAAATTTTATTTGGAAAATAATTATGCTTTATCTTCTTCTTTTTCTCTAAAAGGCGTCGATAATTATCGCTCAGTTATATTCGATGTTGTCCAATGTCTATCGTTGATGCTTTTCAGCTAGTCAACGATAATACATTTGAAATTTAAAACTTATACTTCACGTACACCACAAAATTGATTGTAAACGTAATTCGTCTATTTATGCAAATGTGCCTCTTTACGCGAGTACATATTTTGTATCGATTAACAAGAGTGAAATAGACAAAACAATTACAGTAATGTTCCTAATTGCAAGATGGCATTTTACAGCCATTATAGATAGTCCGATAAATCGGATAATTGTCATTTATGAACTTCGCTTAACATACTCAAAGAGGGGAAAAAAGATGAGATGGATCGCTGAAAGCCGATCGACGCGGTGGACTTAAAAATTTTAACGCGATTCATTCTCCACCCCCCTCGACAAGGCACGTTTAAAACGGTCGGCCGTAAAAAGCTTGGGGTGCCGCGGTGCAGCGGTCAGTAATTGTCCGGTCGTCAGAAGCGCGTCGACCGGGGTCGAGTTGGCGCGTCACCTGGAAAAGTCTGGTCCAACCGCGGGGTGATTAACGCGGTTAATTTGTTGCAATTTGACCCGACTACCGGCACCCACCATCCAGAATCGTTCTCCATGCATCGCGGCCCTCGATATACCCACCCTCTCGTCCCTTCCTTCCTTCCCTCGTGCGTGTATGCCTTCGGCTTGAGCCGCGTGTTGGTAAATAATTTACGGCATGTAATTGTAATTCCGCTACGGCCACGGGGCGGTCAGTGAACGCTACGTCGTTACACATCACGCGTGAAGACACCGCGCTATGAATACATCGGGCAAGTCTCTCGGTTTTGAGCCAAGAAGCTTTCTCGAGGTGTATCACATCGCGATAACGACGATCGAAAAACGATCATAGCTCGATAATTCATGCGCAGCTGGAACGAGATTCGGGATAGTGGAGATTATAGTCGCAGATATAAAGAAGGTACAAATGCTTCCATCTACATTTGTAAGACGTTCGTGCAGAATTTTTTATGGTCAATAGAATGTTTGCGTTAAAGCTGTCCGTGTAAATCTATATGTTTCTTTACTTCGAAGAAACATAATTTTTTCTCGTTACCCAAGCCATTACAGTAATACAAATCGATAAATATAAATGTCCGACATATCTCAATTTATGATTGTCTGTAGATGGGTGAGACTTTATATGTTTCTTCTCATAAAATTTCGTTAAGCGGTCTGTTGATCAAAAGTGAAAGATACAACAAAACCGTGATGATATAGGAGAGAAACATTTCTAAAAATGTCGTGCATAAAGTTATACATAAACATACGTGTGCGAATACATTTACATGAAGCGCAACAGATTCGCGAGAAAAACAGCATGGAAACGTTTGCAATATGTAAATCCGCACGAATCATTCGTGAGTCATGCAATGGTGAAAAGATATCCGCCGGTTGATATTTTTTTTTTAAATCAATATCGATAACGCACAACGGCGAGAGCGATACCCGACTTTCATGAAGAGACAAATGCTTAAAGATCGCGAACATTGGGGCTTCCTTCCGGCGGAGGAGAGTGCCAAGAAAAAAACTTTCCACCTCTTGAATTTTATATCGCGCTATTTCTTATCCTCTTTTTCCGCTGACGCGCGGTCGTATCTCAGGAAGACGAAGAGCCCGTTTAGAAGTTCGTACAGGAATATGAAGTAAACCAGTTACGTTACGCGCTCGGCTCCGACATTATCCGTTTGCGAGTTCCTAATTTATCAGTCGAAACAGATTTTCCTTCTCCTTCTAAGCCACAGCAGGTTGTGAGATATAGGCGAAATTGAAATATCGATCAAACTATCGATTTAAGTTGTCTAACTTTGATAAAAGCTCTCGTTATAAGGAAGTAAAAAATTAAGTAAGGCTCTCATTCATTCGTTTTTATTCCGTTCACTGGAATGAAAATGTTTGATGATCATCCACGATCGTCAATACACATCGAAGCTCGCGCTCGTTAAATCGCTGTGGCTCCAAATGCGCCATGGCATTCTTCATTGGTGATCTTAGCGACGTGTTGGACCTCTAATTGCGAAACATTAATTCCCGCGTTCCAATTCCTTCCACTGAAACGGCGACAGCATAAAGACAAGGTAGTGTCCCGGGAGAAAACCCCGACTTGTCTCCGTTTCGAGGTCCGAGATAGAACGAGGATGTGTAAGTGTGTATGTATATATATATATATATATATATATATATATATATATATATATATATATATATATAGGAGAGAGAGAGAGAGAAGAGAAAAGGAAAGGGATAGATAGGACAGGAAAGAGGAAGGATGAGCTTGTGAAATGGAGGATAGAAGGTGGTTCACNTATATATATATATATATATATATATATATATATATATATATATATATATATATATAAAGGAGAGAGAGAGAGAGAAGAGAAAAGGAAAGGGATAGATAGGACAGGAAAGAGGAAGGATGAGCTTGTGAAATGGAGGATAGAAGGTGGTTCACATAGGTGAAAGGGAGCGCAGGGAGAGATGTCCGTAATGAGAACGGGTTCTTACTCTCCTCCGTCTTCGACACTCTTCCCGTATAAAATTAAGTATCGGAACGTGCCCGACTCTATCTCCGGACTAAACGCTCGGCTGATCATTATTAATAAGAAACTACAGGATTATGCGTATTTGTAAATCATCGGCCAGAATATTGATTAGATCAGCGAACCGGTTAATAAATATTGTTATATAATTTTGCTCTGTTTTGAAATATTATTGTAATTTAAATCTGATAGAATATATATCCTATTTTTATTTTTAAAAATATTATCCGTTATTTATTTTTTATTATTACACATTTTTTCATGTATCTGTTGATTTACATATCTGCTATTGTATGTGTAATGTATTTTAAATGTACATTTGTGATTCATTTTTTCTGGTATTCAATAAAATTATTATTATTATTATAACTTTATGTGTTAAGAGAGAGAGAGAGAGAGAGAGAGAGAGAGAGAAATAAAATATTGATTATTCATTACGTGTACACTATTGACGTGATATCCGGGACGTCTAATTAGACTTGTGAAATATGAAGAAGAGACGAAATTTCGCGTAGACACGCACGATGCTCCCATACGTCCGCACAATACTACGGATTATCTCAAAATCGAAAGATCTCGTGGAAGACGGGATATGATCCCTTGGTATGTAACTTGAAGCCTGGCGCGTGAGCTCGCGCCACGATCAGCACGTAGACAGCCGCCTAATCCGTTTAATCCGGCTTACGAGAATACGGCTGGTTATCGTGACTGCCTCCTCGCATTACTTATGCCACTATCGGCTGCCTCAAAATCGGTTACCGGGTGCACGCTTCCGGTGAGGAACAAGGTGCAACGAGTGGGATGAATCGAGTCCGCTTGCCGGTGATCCCGTATACAAGATTCTCAGAGCCGCGTGTATTATACTGAAATAACTCTTCATTCGCTCGCGTTCGTGAATCGTAACTAACATATTATTATAAACATACGCTCTTAGCAATAATATAATTTAACATTGTAATTAAATGCCCTGAGATATTTATTATCATATATTAAAGATTTTCGACTAATGATAGTAAATATTTTTTCAAAGAGAAATTTGGGTTCAACAAATTATCGAAAAGTTATCATTATGCGCCTAAGAGACATCCTCTAGACCGGCTTTTAATATTGACTTTATACGTTCGCACATTTTCGAACACGTTATCCATTACATGAAGTTACACTGAACTTCAAAGATCGTTCGCTCTATCATCTCCCTCTTCCTCGAAGAAGCGTTTCCGAACTTAGGGCGTAATTTACTCTTCTAAAGTAGAGTTGCGACAAATTATCTTGATGTGGTAATACTTCCCATCAAGTTTATAGGATATAATGCAGATTTCCGCTTAATGACTACCAAAAAGTTCGACGTTCCGGTCACATTCGATCGGCCGTGGATTCGTGGATCCGCAGGTTCGGGTATTGCGAAGTTTAGAGCTCGCAAACCCGTAAGATAGGCATTAGCATGCATAGGTTGCCTCGACGCATTTAGTCGACCCGCCCTGTCCTCCTCTTTCCTCTTCCGGCAGGAATAGAGCCAAGTGTCTGTGATGGCGGCAGGGGAGGAAGGAATATCGTGGGTGGATGCGGATTCTCGTCGGAGGTGCGAGCTCGAACGCTGGCGGAGCAACCAGCGTGCGCCATCATTGGCCACGCAGTGTCGGGCACCTTTCTTCGCTTTTTGTATCCTCGTCCAAGTTATCCCAGCCCAGGACTGTTCGCGCAGTTATGGCACAAATTTCACGCTCGTGCGAGCACGGAAAGTCGCCCTGCAAACGCTATTCTGCAAGCCCGCTTTGCAGAAGCAAAAATTGTTTGCTTCTTACGCAGCGTACAAATTGTCTGACTACAAAGCTTCAGCTATTTTTATCTCCCCTATAGATACTTGTATGTATTCTTTATTCATATAAAGCAAATATTACTTTGATGTATTTTTAATTTACATAAGTTACTATTTGTATGATTAAAATAAAATAACGAAAATTGTTTGCTTCTTACGCAGATAATGTGCGAGTCTGACTAAATGACTTCTATTTCTGTTTTTCATAAATAAAAAATAAGAGAATAATTATTACATATAAATTATTATTTTCATTAATAGCTATATATACATTAATCTAATTTTATTAGATGACTATAATTTAATATATAGTAACTACGCATTTTTTTAATTTACGTGTCAAAAATTAAACCCGAAAAAATAATAGTGATTTCAATCCTTGATAGTATAATTCTTTCTTGGGGGGGAAAGGGGGGGGACTTTTTAAGAGCAGAATATAGTAGAAATTAAGCGCATGTTTTCATAGTAATTGAAGATCTTAACTTTAGGGTGGTTAATTACAAGTCGGCTTTTAAAGCTATCGGGTGGAGCTTAAGTGACCGAGTGCCGAGACGCGTGGGCGGAGTAATGGATGCATATGAGAGTCCGGCGAACCACTAGAATTATAATGAGCTATGCGAAATAGTTTTCCGCATACTTAGACACGTTTCTATACAGTCATAACTTACGACACGTTTTAGCACTCGTGCCAACGGTGTAGTTCGAGGATCTGCTTCGAGAGAATAGATGAGAGTACTTATATTTTCCTAATCCTTATTAAAATTATTTCAAATACACAATGAACAAATAAAAATAGCAACTAAATAAACTTTTTTTTTTGGTGTACATTCACAAGACTTCTTCAAATTTTCTTAATGATATAAGTAACCATCAAAACATTAGCACAAATGAATTCACGGATTCATCCTTCGTTAAACAAACAGAAAGAAAGAACTCGAGTAAGTACGAGAATCTCTTGAAGCGATAAGGATTGTTCGCCAAATTTTCGTGCAATCGTGCGAAAACGGCGGAGCCTTCCTTTAACTCTCTTTCCTAACTTCGTTGCGTCCTTGGCAGACGCTTTTTCTCGCTCGTCACTATATGGACGGAAACTTCATAAAGAACATACCGTCTCTCTTTAATCATTAGTCCGCACGACTAATAGCACCGCTCATTATTATTTCCGAGAATATCCGGTCCTCTTAGACTCACAGCGGATCGTCTTTTCACGATCCAGATTAAGAGATACGTTTAAAGTCCGCGAGAGAAGTCAAGAGATACCGCTGAGTCGAAAGGGAGAAAAGAGAATTTCTACATTTTTAATTACGCCACAGCAACTTTCGCGCGGCTTTCATAATCACGCGGTGAACGATAAAAGCGAAATATTTCGCACAACACGGTGTTTATCTTTTAACATATCGTTATGTGAGAATAATTCTACCAAACTGCAATTTTCAAAGAAATAAAGAAAGTACTGGATGACATTTTAATACTGTTGCAAATCTTTTCCGATGAATGACGCAGTAACAGATATTTTATCTTCTCGATAGTAAAAAAAAATAAAATGCGTTCGGCGATAATATGTATTGACATAAATATTCATTCATCGACATCTGCGGTGTGGTTTTAATTGGGCTTCTCCCAACTCTCTTCTATTAACTACAAAATTCTATATTAAAAAGCTCTCTCTGCTTTGTCTATTTGTCTTTTCTTATCATATTATTTTTCTTCGCAAGAAGGGAGATAAGTTGAAAATAATGAGAAACTCAGCTGTCCCACGTGCCGGATATTATTGCTAACGTGTTCGATTAATCGGCCATATCGTCGCGAATAATCGAATCTCTTTGCCGCCTCCTCGACGCGTACACCCCGCGCCAGGCATCCGAGAAATAATTCACGAGCATCGATTGCGAGCAGACTCAGCTGGAAAGACGCGGCGCGGCGAAACGTTGCAGGAAATGCTGGGTAACATGTGCGAGATAATCCGAAACTGTTCCCGACGGTGCCGTCTTAACCCAATTTCTCTACCCGTGTCTATTCTCGCGCCGGACCGATTATGCACCGGTGTGATGCGTCGGTGTTGCATCGCGCGCACCCGTCACCCACCACCCAGACCAGACCAGATCAGACCTGTACCGTAGCGAACCTGAGCCAGATCCAACCTGAGAGACGCGACGGGCGCGGGTAACCCGCAGCGTGGATAACACCGGCTCCAGGTACCAAGTAACTGCGGCTCGGCGTTGCGGCTTACACTTAAAGTCTACTACCGTAACTACGTACCGACGGGACTTCTCTCCGGTTAGCCGCTTAATAACCGACAGCCCGGAAACGCCGGAGATGAATTGGGATCTTCTTGCGAGGCCGAAGAAAATTTGCACGCGCGGAAAGAAACTCTACTTGCCGATGTTTACGTTCTGAAATTGAACCAGTGAAAATGTTATTGATTGAAATAGTAAAATAGGATTTTACTGATAATCAGTGAGTATTTCACTCATCTGCAGTGTAAATACTCACACTGTGCCTTTCCATCTTACATTTCACTGATTGTGATCAGTAGAAATAAGATATTTCACTGTAAATCGGTGATAAAAAAAAATAATTTAATTTATAAATTTTATAGATCAAGCTTATAAAAATCTTACACAAGCTTTATATAAAAGCTTGTATAAAATATGAAAATTATATTAAATCAATAAATATTATATGTATTCAAATATTAATAATATTATTTTAGTTGTCAATTATTTCTTTCTTATTGCACAACAGATATTCATTGACTTGAATAGCTCTCATTATTGATTTTGCTATTCATAACCACTGTTAAAATTAAAGTTCGTACTGTAATATTTCATTGTTTCTAGCAGTCTAATATCACTGATTGAAACAGCCAATATTACTAATTTTTTCAATATAATTTTGTTAATTTATTTATAACTGTGATCATCAGTAATTATTCAGTCTTTCAGTGACAACACTGATATTATTTTAGACTATTTTAGAGAGTACGTTTCAAATTTAAGAACGTTAATGATATGGTGTATATAAACAGTAGATGAGATATCTTTTTAATTCCTAGAGAAGTCTGTCAAAAATAGATATTGTCTCAGAAATAAATTGATCGTTTTTTCGAGCTTCTATGCTTTATAATTCTGTTTTGTTCAAGATTTTGTAAGGAAAAGGATATTTTTACTTTCCCTTAATTTAACATTAAAACGTTATCTTCAATGTTACTCTTATCTTTGCTTTTCATTATATATTCTGAATTTCTACTTTGTTGCGACACGTCGCAAACTCGCGAAATTTCTCAGACTGTCTTTCGCTACCTCTGTAAAGAGAACGAGATTGCGCTGTTAACGATATCGTCCCCCGATTGCATGGCACGAAATACATCGCCGCGCAATTCAGTTAATAGATCTGAAACTCGAAAGATTTCAGGGAGCATGGAATGGGATAGTTCGTGCCGCGGGCACGAAGTTTCGCAGTTGTTACGGCTAAGCGTGATATAAGGAACGAGGCGTTATTAGGCAGTTATGGCTCCCCATAGGTGCATACTGGCGTGTTCACGACCTGAGATGTGTGCACTGTATTCTCATGGCGTTCCACTGCTGTATGCGTCGTCATTGTGGTCGTCGTCGTCGTCGCCGCCGCGGCGGACGCCAAGTTAGGCGAGTATGCTAATATCGGATCCGAGTGGGCTTACTACACAAAATCGCACTCGCATCACGAACTTCAATGCCAAATAATACCGCCGTTAGCTTTTTTGTCCGAAACAAACGGCGCGTATTATCGGAGAACTGTCCGCTCCTTTATTTCAATACTTCGAACGGCTAATTAAAAGCCAATACCGTTCTATTGTTTGACGTGATACGCGCGGGATGACGTGGTATTTTTAAGTCCACCCGCGAATAATATCTGAAAGCTGCATTTGAAGAAATTTTGGCGAATTTGTCCGACTCTCGCTTAACGATAATTCATTCCAACGTCCCGCTTTTTCATCCCTATTAAAAATAGAGATCGTACCGTAATATTTACCGCGAGGGTGAGGATCAACCTCACGGATCTGTCCGACTAAATAATTCAGGTGCGAAAGAAACTTTTCTACACCGAGAGTCTCTCTTTTTCTGGAGTCACTGCTCAGACTGCGTTATCGGACTTGCTCGCGGGTATTCTTGGCCGAAGCTTTTCCGAACACGAAACTTCAGGGAATAATTTACCGCTCACACTTTCGATTGTGTCGGCAGCCCGATTATCGATCGCAGTTTAATGCGATGTTAAGATTGACGCGACGTTTAAAGCGATAAACGACAATTACAGGCTCGTCGTTTTCATATATTGACGATTCGCGCTTAAAGTTTAATAGCCACTTGAAAGTAAACGAGCGACAGACACATCGAAAAAAAAAATATAGACAAGCGACAGCTCGACGATAATGGCAGGTAATGCTGGATATATTTCAAATGTGAGAGCGGGTTTATTACAGAAAGTTTTTCTTGTTGATCGTCGTCACTTTACATATCAAACGGCGCTTTGTTAATCTTATACATTGATGGATTGACACGATGACAAATGGTCGATCGACGAGAATATTCTGCATCGGAAATTCGACTTCCGTTCGGCTAATGCTCTTCATCCGGTGAAACTCAAGATCGTCATTGTCGCATTATGACTGCGACACTCGCAAAAACATGTTGAAATTTCAAAATGTCCAACCGCTATTTTATTTCTGTTATTCCATATTTTAACTGGGTTTCCGTAAATTCGGTTCTGCAAAATTTGCCCGCGTATTGCAAGATGAAATATTGAGTTACGTTACACGTGCGGAATATTTGCGCGAGCTTAATTATTATTCAGGAGCTTTCGGCGTTCATCACGCGAGATTTGCTGTTTGCTGTGTTTAGCAAGCAGCAAAACAGCGGCAGTTTTATATTAATAAAACATTCGTCGCAGCGACATCAGACGTCCGCCCTGTAGTTCTTCGATTCGCAATTTTACGTAATTGCATTAAATCGTGAACGGTGTCGAGTTTCGCGGAAAAGCCGTGCGCAGATTATTTCCCGCTGACCGTTCGAGATAGAGACGTTCGCGAAATTTTTGCACAGCCTCGACTCGTATAAACGAAAAGTCGAGCTTTGTCGTAATTAAGGTAATTACCAGACTCTCGTCCGCGGTCGGTGGTGAAGCCGGAACAGTTTAAACTCCCTTCGCATCTGCCTTACATACAACCTTACACCGTCGCAATTATACAGATGAACCGCGTAAGCCACGATGGTTACAACGTCCATAGTTTGTTCGAATGCATGAGAACTGCAAACGTCGTAAGAGTTAATGGCGACCGTATTAATATTTTATATAAAATGCTTCGTCGTTGAACGGAGCAACGTTTTGTAAATAAAAAATAGAAATATATTTTTAAAAAACATTTAATTAATTAAAAGCGCCTTAATAACATTAAAAAGTCACAAATAAATTCTTTGTTGGTAACATCAACTTTAGATAGACTGAAACATCGCAATGCTCTTTAATATATACTAGACATCAGAGGCGCGGTTTATTTAGTTTTATATATATATATATATATATATATATATATATATTTCTTATTTTTTAATATACTAAAAATTACAGCCGCGCTATTTTTTTTTTATTTTTTACTTTTTAATATTTTAATACTTGCTTAAATGCTTAAATACTTAAATGCATATAATTAATATGATATTACATTATTACTATTACATTATTAACACAATTATCAAAATATGCGATAACAACCGAAGTTAGCAAGAGAATTAATCGACATCGTGAAAAAGAGGTAACAACATTTCGATAGATTCGAGAATCGATTTAACATGCCTTTTTTAGAAGTGAATAACTTCATATGCAATAAACGTATCAATTTATGTGAAAATTGTGATATAATAAACGATCCGCGCAAATAAACAATCATCTGCGCGCTCACAGTCAATTTCTTAATAAATTGAGAGTAAATATCGGGATCGTGAAAAAATTATGAGAATCGATTGCACGATAATTTAAATCCCACGATTCTCTCTCTAGCTCACCCCTTTTTATGAAGCGCTGCGCAACGAAGCGGCTAATCAATAATCTCTTTATTTACGGCAGAATCACATATTACGGACAGACTTAATGAACACGTCCAGTTTCGCAGACTTCGCCGACAATTTCGACGAAGGCATTCGCATAATTTGCATAATTCGCGCGTAAATAATATTATTTATCGAGCGTTCGCGGGAACATTGGTTCACTAAAGGTGAAAGTATCTTTAGTTATCTCCGACTAGGCGATGCTGTGAGCGCAGCGCAACCAATAAAAAATCCTCTCCCGCACAAAATCACTGCTTTAATTAATTTCATTTGACGATCGAACAGGCCAAGAATTATTGATTACACAAATTATTACGATGATGATATCGCACACCGGAACGTCCAGGGAAAAAGAGAATGCTTTAAATTTTCCGTTTACTTTTGCGTGCACGCGAAACGTTTAATTGTTCAACTTTATTTCCGTGCGCGCCCGCCAGCGAAACAAAAATTAATTATGGCACTTGGCGGCTCGTTTTCACTCCCATTCGTGAGTCACGCTCTCTACGCGTTGCGTAAACCACTGCGTCGGTTACATAAAGATATCTATGCGTGTTCTCTCCGCCGCGCGGGATGAATCGTTATTTCTATCGTCGGCGTGTACCAATAACGCCCAACTTACTACTTACCGGCTCGGCAGAAGCAGCAGCCTTGCCGCCCCCATGCTACGGTAATTACTAAAGTTTATCTCGGCGTAGACAGCAAAAATTAATTACAGCGAGATAACTCGACGTTTACGCCTCGACATTGCCTTACCTACTTCGTAGTTTCTTCTTCTTGTACACGCATTATAATCTTTGCAGCCTTCGTTAAAACTATCACCCTCCGCATCGTCGCAGAGCTCTTCGCATGCGCACGTTTTAAGGATAATTCTCTTCAACGGTGATGACGTTAAATCATGCGCCACGCGAATAATACGCTCGAGAGTAGCAAATTCCAATGATATAAGGCTACTTGAATATGTATACCGCATCGTTATTTATTTCTGCTTTTCTTCCGCGCGACGAAGAAGCGTAATCTGTTTAGAAGCGATAGCGCAAGTTTAAAGTTAATCTGAATTTGTAAGTGGTCTTTTAATCAATTAAGTTTCCTTCAATCAGTATGGCTTGGACTCCATCTACGTAAATTAATTAGCAGGGACCAGGGGTCTCTGAAAACCGGCTAATATCAAAGATCAGGCATCGATCGGAGGAACGTAGCGCTATCAGATTTCCAGCTATTATTATCGCAAATCGCGCCCGAGTCGAGATTCAATTCGACGTTTCCATTTCGCAGTAATCTTTCAACTTTAATTCTCATTATCCACGGGACCGTTCTTTAAACCATAAAAAAGTTAATTACATTCTGTACCTCGCTCTTAGCTTACTCGCGCGTCTGTTATCGATTCCCCGCCCCGTCACTCTCTGACCGGTCGCTCACATCTTCACCGTAAAAGAAAAACGCTCCCCGATGGGGAGAAAAATTTTCTTTTATTTTCTTTGTAAGTTGCAGTTATTTCATAGTGGGTCAATTGAATTAAATATAGCCGAGCTGCGTTTTTCTTTTTCTTTCCGCGTTACAATCGCGCGAGCTTACCGTCATGAAACTCTATTTATTCTCAGGAGGACAGGTGTTGATCTCACGTTTCCTCGATCATTTTAGTTATCGCTGAAAAGTATCCCTCGGCAAACGCATCGGGAAACGCAGGAGGGCGCAAACACAACTCGAGCGACGGGGTCATCACGCAGCCCCCTCAAACCGCTCGCTTAGCCTCACTTTCTCGTCGCATTAAACCGTAATCACCCGGTCTCATATCAGCCGCGCGTGCGAACAGCGGGGGAATGGAATTAATTACGTCGAAATAAACCGCCGCGCGTGCTCCCCGTCGCGTTCCTCGTTTCTCGCGTTTTCTTCGTTGCGTGGCGTCGAGTCTGCCTTTCACCCCCTCGTTTATCCGTTTCCTTCCATCTCTCGACGCGCGCGCCTCCCGTTATCTCTTAACCTGGCATTCCGCTTATCCTACAATCACTGGCGTAAAGATCGACGATACAGGGAAAAAATTGACCATTTCGTTTCTCTCGTTCGATCCAATCTACGAATTTACTCGCGGGAGTATTACACGCATTTTTATATTTTGCCTCTTTTTTTTGTTTTCCTCTTTTACACCTTGGGGCAGCCTTTGATACTGGTCCCTTCCTGGTGACCTGTGAGAGCTTTCAGCTTTACGTCACTGACCCGCCAGAACCCTCGTTTTGCCTCTCTGTACCTGTCGCTTACGGTCCTTCCGAAGCTGTCATCCCCAATCCTTTTTTGCTCTTTTTGGTTCCGTCACCGTAACCATTGTCCCTCCCCTCTCCATTGTCACTTCTATCCGTTGTCTCCGGACAAATAAACGCGGAGGTGGAAAGTGGTTTTACACGTGTCGGAAATGAAGTAGCGTACGCGTGCCAGGATCACGCCTAATTACGCACCTCGAGTTGTTCCTACCCCGAGAAAACATTGTCACACTCTGTCGCGTTATGAACTATTATTTTTAACGTATCTGACACGCTTTGTGTTTCGCCGCCAACGCGGGGAGCGAAGACATCGGCGGAAATAATGACCCGACGGAACTTCTCTCGGTCGCCACCGTAGCGCATAAGAAGTACGATACTCGGCGTAAAAAGTTGTCTCGTTTGTCTTCCCGTGGGATTCGTAGTCGAGTTTATTAGAAAGCCATCGAGAAAGAGGGAAAGAACGGTGAGAGACGACTTATTTCAATTATGTAAATTGCCATTACCGAACGAAAATTGCTTGATTGTACTCTTGTCTCCCTTCTATGTTTGTTAGGCACATCAAACCAATAGTGTCTTGATAAATTATCAAGATAAGTTTGTAATTTGATGCTACAATTGCGCCCACGTGTTATGTAATTTTCTCAGACGAGCGATGTCGAGAAACGCATTAAACAGCGTGCCATTCTGTGTACAGCGTACTGCCGTGCACTACTTGTGCTCGTTGATACAAATAATATTTCTTGTCTTTCTCTTCATATTCGTGTTTTCACGATAACTGATCCTGTCATAATCATCGCGTCTTACCGATAATGCTTAGAAAGATAAATATATTTATTTTCTTTCTATTTTTTTAAATTTTAATTACGTTAGAAGAAACTTATAAGTTGCTATCAGTTGAATTTATCTGCCAGCGCGGATAGTGTAATATAGTGTAATAGAAACACTTACTGTTTTATCATGCAAATTCCCGCTTGTAATATGTATAAAGGTTAATTAAATTTGCGATTCTATCTGTCCCGCAGTAACGTGAATAACTTTAATTTATATAATCGAGACTAAAAACATTGATAATTCATTGTCCCAAACTGTATCGCAATTTTCCTTCTGTTCGATTATCCTCGTTAAAAAAGAATAAGCTAGGACATGAGAGCTTCTTTCGGGCAAATCTACACTAACCTATTCGTTTAAAAATATTGAACATGTATCGCTACATCGATTATTTAAAATTAGTAAACAAAACATTTACATTTTTTGGAGAACACTTAGTTTCTACGCTCGATTCTTACAGTTTTGAATTTCTTAAATACTTAGATTATAAATTCATGTTTCTCATCGCATCATTCTAATGATAAGAAAGAAGGATCGAAAAGATCCGGATCGTTGATGCGAATGCAAGTTTAAGCATCTCCTGCGTTTGGCTTTTGCCTCTTCTCGACTGCGCGGATACCGCAAATTTTCTTACGCGATCCACCGATCGTACGACCGCGAGACGCTAGTTTTCCGTCGGTTTCAGCGAGTTTCGACATCGCTTTGGACTTATTAACTATTCGTTAGTAACGCGGGTACGTTCGTACCCTCATTAAGCGAGCGAGCGCGGCGTATAAGCGTGCGGTAGCGAATTATCCGGTGCTCGCAGCTGTAATGCAAATTGCATGAAAACTGCCAGGGCGGGTGCGCGAGGCTTTGCCATCCGGCCGACGGCGCACTTTGTTTCGCCGGCAAAATAGCAACGGGACAAGTGAGCGCATGGTGCAACGATCGCGCGAGGGCTGCAAACGACGAGAATTTACGCACAAGATAATCCTTTTTGACGATACATCTTCTGGACAAGAGCGCGACGGTTAATGTTGGCGCGGCAAGGTCTCCATTTAAGGTACACGGAGTACGAAATATGGGAGAGCACGCTACCGAGGTATTTATATTCGGAAGAATGATGTGTGGATACAATGTGCGCGTATACATCTGCATGCTTTTGAAATTGGAGCAGGTCCAATGAAAAAGAAATTCTGATTTTTTTCGCAACGAAGTTCGAGTTGTAAATTTACGAGTGAAGAAGAGATTTTTATTTTCCTATTACTGAGTGAACATATGAAAACAACACGTATGCAGAATCCTATATGAGACACGGGGGGCATATTTTAATTATTGAATTATCAAAAAGCATTTCAATATATCGTGTCTTCGGCTGTTACGAGGCGCAGGCGAAGTATTGTGTTTTGCGAACAGACGATATCAGCTTTCAAGTTAACCGTTTTAGTTTTCCCGCGAGGATTGTCGGACGGAGGTAGAAATAAAAGAGACGCGGGTGAATCGCGGGGCTATTTGAGCACAATCGCACAAACGGAAATACGTATGAAATTAACGTTCACGGGTGGTAACTCAATCGCCGCCATCTACGCCGTTACTTCTTCGCCGTTGCTTTGACACACTGACAGTCTATATAAAATTCAGTCGTTCCACTTTCGCGGCCGCAAATTCGATAACAGCAACCGCTATGTCAATACCGATCCCGATACACGTCGACCGATCTGCAGCCTCTACGCTAAAAGCGCAGATGTTAACTCGATTGTCGATAAAATTGTCGCAAATTCGTTTGCAAACGTAATCGATTTATTTTTTATAAAATTAATACGCTCTTTCTCTCTTTCCCTTTCCTCTTTTGCGACGCTCGATAGACGGACTACGCACCCGTTCGTTACGTTTCCCCGAGGATTTCTCTCGATTGCTGATTCGGCGATTTTTGTAAATAGATTATCGCACATAGATTAATAGAACATATTGTAAATCCCAAGCGATGAATGACGAAATTTGCCATGAAACTATAGGCAATACGTAACAGGTGATTATTACGTTACAATATGCATTATTCAATTATCATATTATATTTTTCTCATATCTACTTTCGTAATAAGATAATGCAATTTTAATATACCAGAATATACGAGCACAAAGAGTCTATCCGTGGATAATGATAGAATCAAATTCTGTTGTATACATTATTCAGTTACTTCCTCTACTACTTCAATTACTACCCAGCAGAGAATTTTGTAACGATTTCAAAAAATTATTGTAATTGCGCAAGTTGCGTTTACGCGATAAAATTATTGTATTAATATAATTTCAAGCTGCGCGAGATTACCGCGCGAGAGAGAGAGAGAGAGAGACCGATCGTTGGCGCGGGGGAAATCCTCTCGGCTTTCCCTCTCGAGTGTCGGCGCGTTTTATTCTTTCGGATTTCTGCTGACCCGTTTAACTTTTACCTGAAAGAAGAGAGATGAAGAAGGGTGGTAAGGTTGAGCAAACCGAAGAAGAGACTTAAGAGTGGGATTGCACGGCGCCATCCTTCGGTGAGAAAAGAGATCGCGCCCGAGAGACCTCGAGCCCTCAAGCTTATTTAGGTCTGCCCTCCTCGCTCTCCCTCTCGTTCACCCTGCGTTTCCACGGTGGCTGGTTACAGTGCCGGGCGCACGACGTCGTTCGCAGATTCGAAGGCCTTTGCGTAAGGTATCGACCGACAGTAAATCTTAACCTGACGTTTTTCAAACCACGATCTTCGAATGAACTTGCCGTAGCGATGCGCCATAGATTTAGGACGCGCCGATGTTGTACTTTACGATTTCACTTCATCTCCGTTTGGATTTTATGTCCCCTCAAATCTATTACGAAAAATACATGCGTTTTTGAAAAGATTATCGTAAAGAATATTTAAATTTATGTGCTAACGTGACGATTGATAAGTAGTTACGCATGGAGTCAGACAAATTGCGTCAAGGGCTTGTATTTCCTATGTACTCATATATTCTGCAACGCCGAATGGGGCAATAATTACTGTCATAATTAATTTAACAGACTAATGAAACAACATAATAATTTTCCATTAATAAAATTGTTAGTTATCTATAATAAAATCATTAAAATTATTAAATTATCACAAGTATTCATCTGATATTTCAATGCGGAACATCATTAAAAAATTTTAATTCTTGATTTTATCGTTGGGAAATAATTACGTGGCATCATTTTATCGCGAAGATGTAAACTCACGGCGTTTCCCCGTTGATTTCCCCATAACTTTGTTACGCAATATCGACGAGATGAAAGTAATTAATGGTGGGCTCATCAGCTCTCTCTCTCTCTCTCTCTCTCTCTCTCTCTCTCTCTCTCTCTCTCTTTCTCTTTCGCTCGATAAAATGCTTTTAAAATGGTAAAGATTTAATTTTCCGAAAGCTCGCCAAGGGATGAAGCTGGGAAACTCGTCACAATTTCCCGGAAGATATCATAGCCCGCGCCAACTTTGGGAGCTAACCGTACAACAGCTCGGGTTTCAGGCGCGAGCCAAGATGCCGGGTTGCTTGGCCGGGCTGGTATTAGACACTACCTAACGCCTATACAATGGAGGGATGGAGAATTGGCAACGGAACCCCCTTTCCATGTTTCCCCAAAGTATCTTACAATCCGTGTATGCCATCTTAACAGGGAATTGGTGTGCATTCGCTGGTTTGAATGTCGCTTGTACGCGCCCGTGTATTCTCACGCAAACGCGTCTTCGCATTTCTTCGTGTACACAGACACATGTATGAGAAGAGCGAAAAGGAGGGAGAGAGAAGAGAATGCGGCGAACGCTTTCGTAAAGGAGTCGAAATTTCCTCGTCGTCGTGTACGCCAAGGGGCCAAGTGTGGCACCGTTATAGTCGGCAATCGCGGAGATGTACGCACGTGTCTCGTATCTATGGACATTACCTCCCCTACATGTGTACGTGAAGTGGTTATCAGAGTGTGCGCGCATGTATAGACTTCACTGGCAGCGGTTAACCTGTCTGGTGGGGCGTGAATGGAGTACGCCATGAAGGCTACACGATGTCGGACAGCACCTCTTGCTCGCCGACAAGAAGACGGAAGAGGGTTGAAGGGGGTGTCTTGGCACGGCGCCGGATGAAGCCGAGCGAATAGACGGAGCCGTGGAGGGCTACTTCGACGAGCCACTTCGCACACCATACATGGGATTCTTCTTCGAGTCGTTGCACGACTCGCGCGACTTCCTTTGCGCACTGAGTCATGACGGAGGAGCGAGTTTCTCGGAAGAATCGCGTTATCGCTTTTTCGTTCGGCACATTCACGTACACGCGTTGCGAAACTTATCTAACGATCGCAAACAACGGAGTGAGTTTTCGACAACCGGAGTAGGAAAAACTGCCGAAGAATTTCGGCGCAAGTTCAGATGTTGGTAGAAGAAAAGCTACGAATGGAATTAATGATTAATGTACAGTTTTCGCGTGCAGCCAATACGAATTTATACTAAATCGTCATATGTATCGAGGATTCTGTCTTGCTGAAAATAGTCCCTGTCACACACGTTTTATTTCATTATTTCTTAGAGCAGATATTAAATCGCCTTATCATGAATATAATAGCGACAATAATATATTGCGAAATTATAACTTATTTCGGGGAATCTATTACGACATACGGAAATAATTTAATTCGGCGAGCGGTGTGCATTATAGTAATGCTGCTTGTGTAATGAAGCTTTATATTTCCGAAATGTTTCTTCGAGAAACGACGGCGCCGTTTACAACGTCGGTGAGCCCTCGGAGCGATACAATTTGCGTGCTATACCGGCTTCACGGTGCATGGAAATCTGCCGTTGAAAAATGCCAACGGAATTTCGTCCGTAACGAAACGCGTTGTGCACTGCATTACAACGTATTTCGGTTGAGTGGAATTCAAGGAGATAGAAAACGAAAAGCCCGAGGAGAGTTGGCGACCGGCGTTTATCTGCGCAAGCTTAAAGCGTAAGTCGCGATTCAGCAGTTCGTCACATTCGATCGCAAACTTTCTGTCAAATTTCCATCTTTACGCGCGACAACGAGATATCTGATGACAGTATGGATCTTCTTAAAAGTAAACTGCAGACATAAGATAGTTTTCACTAATTTATAATATCGTCGAATACTTAATAGACTATTTCTAGATTAATTTGACAATTGAAAATATTACTTATTTTATTTCCACAGGAAACTGATAAACTTTAAAATAGCGAAATGACTTCACCTCTCGCAATGTGTTTCATTCTTAAAATCTTCGATCGGAGGGAATATAGGTCGTCGAGGGCGCGATGTGATGTCAGTCACGTTTTTGTTCCTAATACACTCTCGTCCGATATAAATTATTAATAGAAATCTCTTTCTCTTGGCGGAAAGAAAAAAATTATTGAATACCGTTGTGTCGTAAGACCAGACCGAAATATCGCGCGATGAAAATATCAAAAGTGTACATATAAATTATATAATCGCGAATAAAACAATCTCCAATTATAAAATTATTACGTGTTAATCTTTGATTGTCTTAAGCCGTATAACTTTGCAACTCGTTTCATTGCGATACGTGAATTCATTCTTCTATATAATGCATTACATATACTGCTTCATTATCGTTCCATTATTCTCTAATTTTCACAAAGTTTCGAAAATAATTTTAAATTATTTTAATAATAATTTAAAAATTATTTCTTCAGAAATTTTGTGCTTTAGAAATAGAAATTTCCGTATTACGAATTCATGCGGAGACCTATCATAGATGCTGGTGACAACGCGCACGTCCGAGTTAGCAGGAGACAGAGGTCGATGTAAAAATTCCCACGTGACGCGTAAAGGGAAAACGCCCGGCAAAAGCGCAATTCTTCCAGCGGAAAATCGCGGCCAATCGCGGCGGGTCGAAATCGGAGCCGAGAGTGACCTCTGCTTTATATTCCACGTTGCGAACGCTGATGCAAGCCCCAGATACTTTCGCACTCCTTTTCGCACTTCACCGTCTCGAGCAACCTCTGATTCCTCCTCTTGCATCTCCGTTCACTCGCCCGAGCTCGCTCTTCAGCGCCCAAACGTAAACCCATCCCAAATAGATTCTCTCTCTCTCTCTCTCTCTCTCTTCACCGTTTCCCGACCATTTTATTCACGCGCTGGAGCGGGTTGCCCGGTATCACGGACGGACAGCTGAATCAGGCGTTGTTATAGAGCTCTGGCAACGAGACCGGCCGTAAACGTCTTGTTGCAGCTACAACGGAAATACACGGTGTCAGTCCGTACAGGAAGCGGAGGAAAAGGAAGAGGGACGGGCCAGGGTGCTCTCTCGCAGCCTGTCGACAAAAGCGGATTCACGAGTGTTTCGCGCTTCTCCTGTGAGAATTCGCGCCGGCTGCCACTGCCGAGCGAAAGTTTCACTCCTGGGAACGCAAAATTAATCGAGCGAACGAGGCAGGGCGCGAACGAGAAAGGGAAAGAAGCCCTCCATCGATCGCGGACCCGAAAGGCATGCGCTAGAATTCGACCCGTGTTAATGCAGCCGGCATTGCGTTACGTTGCACTACAGCGTTCGCGTTCTCTTCGTTCGGCGGCGGGCTAAATTCGTTAGCTGGCGCAGCGAATTGATTGTCACATGTACCAAAAATCCATTACACTTGCATATCCTGGCTGGGCGAAATAACAAAAGCGGGAGAAGAAAACGAAAAAGAAACAGAGTTACGGGGCGAAAAGAAAGCGAGAAAACGAACTGCGCGGAAGGAGCAGGAGAAGAAAGATTCCGCGGAAAACAGTCGCGAATAATGCAACGATGCGAAATGCACGGTTCGCCGCGCATAATTACGAGCACACGACACGGATGCCGATGAGTGGGGAGACGAGTGGAGGCAGAGAAAACTTGGGTACCGTAGAATTATTGCGGGAGCGAAACGTGCGCGACCGCGGCGTACCTAAACGAGGCTTGTGAAAACGCGACGGGTCGCTGCGGGGAAAGCGAAAAAGGAAAAAATAGGAAAAGAAGAGCAAAGAGAAGAAAAAAGAGAGAGAGAGAGAAAAAGAGAGAGGAAACTGCCAGAGACCGAGAGAAAGGAAACGGGCAAATAATAATATCCGGCCCCGGCTGAATCCCCGAACAATTAGCCGCGCCACTTGAGAGGGCAAACAGTTTAAATCTAATAATAGGCCGCTCTTCTTTATTCCCGTCGCCTGGACGTCGTGCTTCGTGCATGTCTCGTTAAGTTGTTTTTCTTCCATAGAAAAGCGGCTGATGGGAAAGGTTTTTTTTTTTTTCTGACCACGAGTGCCCGAGCCGTAGTCCCTTCCGTTTTCTGTCTGTGCTACCAATTTAAAGTACGATAAAGTAAAAACGATGTCAGAAGCGTGCAAGCATCAAACCAATTTCTGAAGCATATTTTCAAATCAATTTCTTTTATTAATTAATTATACTATCAAATTATTAAAATTTGATAATATAATCAATTAAAATTAATCAGTTAAAATTACAAGATTTCCTATGTTCTTACACATCATTCCTTTAAAATTAGTTAAATTGTTATGAAATTATACTATCAAAGAGGTATATTAAAAAAAATTTTTTTTCAATTTTCATTTTTATCACTCGAAAAATGTGCATTTTTTTAACCGTCATTAATTACGCATTTTCTCGGATATTCTTCTTGTACACTTAATATCTTACTTTTGCTTCAGCTCGTTCGGTTTTTCTTTACCTCGCTTCGTTTATTCCGTGATTACAGCTACAGATCCTCCATTTTGTCTTTTTCTTGCGCGTCATGAGCAACGGTTGAAAAGAGCTTTCGGCATTCAAGCCCTTCCGACTTGCCCTTCCGACTTGCTCTTCCGCTGCGCATTCGAAAACGCCGAATAATTATACCATTGCCGCAAGTAATTACTATTAAGCGCACAATTTACGACAGCATAGCGGAAGGGAGGGATGGCAATAGCAGTCAAACGTATAATCACAACAGCAACATTAATAATGCTGTAATAGTGCGATGCCGTGCTAAGAAAACGATAAGAAGCTAATGAAATGAAGATTCGGATGTATCACTTAATAGAACAAATTAGGAACAATTTGACGATTAATTAACGTTTAATAAATATGACCTAAATCAGAGATATGCTTAAAATAAAATATCGCATCAGATTCTTTAATTCTTTCACATTAACTTTTAATTTTATCTTTTTCGGACATCACAAATTTTTATTTTATGATTTTATTTTAAAATGCTAACGCTCGTCTATAAACGCTAGCTTGTTGCTAGAAAATAAAAATCTTGGAAAAAGGTCATCCGAGTTTTTTGGTGTCATTCCTCTATCATATTTGTCAACGGATAATTATTAGATTATTTTGAGTAATTTCCTCCGGAAATAGACGATATTTTTCAGACGATTTTGAACTGTGTGGTATTGATGTGATATTTGCGAAATACCTCTGCACAAAATTATCATAGTATTTTGTGTTTCGTGAGAAATGCATGATCAGAAATATTTTTCGCAGAAGACTAGAATAACACTCCGAAAGTGTATCCAAAAGAATTTTTCAATAAAAAGTTTTTTTTGTTAAACGTTTTAAGCTAATTGATAATTACAAAATAATTAGCTTATTAAATAATTCTAAGATTTTTTAAAACTATTAAATGATAAAGAGTTGATTGAATAAAGTGATTTAACTTCATATATAATTTAATTTAATACATAATTTAAACTCTTTTTCCACGTATTGACTAATCTTGCCTACTTGTTAGTAAAAAGGATATCATAATTTCGCATATGCTTTCAGTCAAATGTCAATAATAATTTATGTATATTCTATTAATTTGTTTATTTATAAGAATTTGGACAGAATAATGTTTGTTATTAATAGACACGTGATAACACATCGTGATAACAGATTGACAAGAAATATTGCGTTTAATTCGTCAGAATTTGCGATATCGCTGTCAGATTCGCAGGAGACAAGGGAACGAAAGGTAAATAGACTATTCTGAATATCCTCCATTGGCGTATGGAAAACGGTAGCAATGACGTCGCATTGCGAGATAGCGGATTCGATAATCCGCGTCGGTCACTATTCAACTGCAGTCTCGGTGAAAGCTCAAAATAAATACACGCGTTTTTCGTAAAAGCCCGAAACCCCCCCGCCTATTATCGAACGCGAATGACGGTGTGATATCGAAAAATCCAGTATTAACCCTTTTTATATTTATCTTTTTTTTACAACGATTGCACGTGCATCGCCAAAAGTGACACTTTATAGAGGGTTATGTTGCTATTAGTCAGCTTTAATTCACTTAATATTAACGATCAGTCAACTCGATTCTTAATAATGGGGATCATTGCGCCGGATGATGTTAACGGATTATTAAAAATTTTCACTTTAATACCTCTCGATGTAAACTCGATGTTGAATTAATTAATATTAATTAAGTTACAAGTTGATACATCCCTTGCGGGATCAACGCCATCACCTCATAGCGCGTGGCGTGATAAGTTGGAGCGATTTTCGCGCCTGGTCGCGCGCGAGAGCAGGTGGTAATTTCACGTTCACCGTTCGTTGGTCGGTCAACAGGATGACTTCGTCGTGCGCGCACCTCGTGGACGGTGAGGAAAATTAGGGGAGGTTTAACGGTGGCCACAGTGCGGCGCTCCGCGCTCTAAGTGATCGTGGATTAGCTGGACGAGAGGAAGCTCCCGAGAACGGCGACGTTACGGCAGTTGGAAAGAGATGCAAACCTGTCCCGGCAAAACCGTGGCGCCAGCCAACTAATTACCATGGCATGGGTCGTCTACGGTGGTTCCAAACCAGGCTCCGCCACTCACGCGCGCACACGTACATACTGACTTCTCTCTTCGTGATCGTTACGACCATCCGGCTCGCGAGCAGGAGCCATCGCAGAGTCCTTTAGCAGTCTTCTAACACACTCGCCTGTCGGTGCATTCATTTCCGTTAGATGAATTTCGTATGCATGGCGGATGCGCATGACGCTCGCTCAGCTGCTGTCTCCCGCAGTTTCTAATGTCTTTGATAACGACGAGTCGCGGATTGACGCTATCTTCGCGACGATAGCATCAGAAGAGCGAGAGACGTACGATAGCTTCATTAAAATTCACTCAGAATCCATCCTCGATCTCAGACTCGTGCTCTCCGTAATTGTCCGGATATAGCTTTCACACAACGGATTCCTAATCCGCAAGGATACATCGCGAGTTTGAATTCACTTTCGCGGATATGATAACACCGCGGAAAGCACGCCGCAAACTTGACGGCGCAGCATCGAGTAGAGGTGAAAGAGATTATCGCCGCTTACTCGGAAAACCCGGAAAATGACTGGAACAGCGCTAATTACCTAACTCTAAGTGTTCTTCGGTCTCTGACACGCAAGCTTCCCCTCAAAAGATGTTTACGCCGCGAGAGGATGCTTTAATCGAGTTGAAGAGACGAGTCGAGTAACCCAATTAAGTCTCTTCCGTTACTCCTACGTTGCTCCCGCGCGCTATACTGAAATACCATCTCTCCCCCTCTCCTACCCCAGCGAGCCACTTATTTTGTCACCCTCTCGTCTTCTCCACTCGTCTCTTCCTTCGGCAATCTTGCATTCACTATGAAACGTTTGTGGCGCGTGCGCCATAAATGTTGCTCATCTTATCTTTGCGTCAAAAGTGCGTTTTCTATGAATATAAAAGTTCTTTTCTTTTTTGATATGTCTTTCTTTTTTCATTCGTATTTTTTTTCTTTTAACAACAGTTTCATGAGAGACAATTTTATGATAAACGTAACGCAGATAGTCGGCGAGATACTTCAATCCAGAATTCTTTTTATCTGCTATTTACAAGGATTATCTTGAATCTTGTCGGTCGTCAAACACAGAGCATGCATAGAAATAAAACGCGGTACGATTAACGTTTTGACTGTGCCATGTCATCCATATCTGGATAACATGAGTTTCCGCAAAAACCTCGTCACTCATTTATGGATGATAATTTTATTTATTCAGTTAAGAACGATTTTACTAAAAATTTAAGACAGTAAAAAATAAAATATTTTAAAATAATGTGCTAGATTTATTAAAAACACAATTATTCATTTTATTTTTCTGCTTATGTATATCTGTTTCAATCACAAAAAGATCTATTATTTCAGTTTGTGAGAGTTTTATTTATTCCATTTGAAATTATATTACTATAAATGTATGATAATATAAATAATATATTATATACTTTTCATTTTTTTGTTTATTTATATTTGTTTTTTTATATGATTTATTTTGTAATAACTCTACATATTTTGTAAATGCACGCTTTTTGATTTATCTTGAATGTTAAAGTCGGTATGTTGTATTCGGATATTTTTTGTATTAATAATTGCGATCTAACATTTCGTTCTTAAAGCGATATTTGTCTTGAATTATACATAAACTTTTCGAGGAGTACTATTTTATTTTATTCCCTAAACGCACGCAACACAGAATATTCCGAGGACTGCATTTAAGGTTTTTGATTTTCTTTCCTCTGCTAAATAAAAAAATAGCAATTTAAAGGGCATCTCCGCTCTTCTTCTCTCCTACGTTCGCTATAACTCGCGTGCTAATGAATGTTACCGCACATATGCCGGTCCATATTTACATGCAGCAGTAATGGCTCACTCGTCCGGCCTTCTTTTCGCGTACATTATTTTTCGTCGTGTGGAACCACCGCGTGCAGAGTGCATTAATACGGGATATTTACATTTGGCAAAAAACAGGTTACTATTGCGAATCCGCGTGACGCTTAACAACATAATAAAAAGCCACGATACATAATAATATGTCATAAATAATAGAGTAATAATGTTTATTGCGGTGAAGAATAATGAGTGAGGCACGACAATAACGTACATACATTTTCGACAATAACGAGTTTTCATGTCGTTATAACGCTGAGATTGTTAACTAAAATTTAACAGAGTGATGTGCGAATGCCTGCACATCTTTGTCAGATGCATAGAGAAGAACAGATTAGGGACTAAATCATAGCTCTATTGACAGTCTAGGCTTGAATCTAACTAATACAGGATGCTGCCGATCGCCCGTCTAGCACTTGGTAGGACTACGATGCTGCATAAGCCCCAATTAACTAGAACATCTCTACTGCGAACGCAAACTTAAGCCGAGCAAAGTTTCGCCGTACCACATTGGACGAAAGAGATCGAATTATCGGATATAAGAGACTCGCTCGGGATTCGTTGCTATTATGTATTCGTTTTTTGATGTTGACATTCTTTTCCGTATCTCGTATCTCCTTGTTATGTGCCTAATCAAAATTATTTGCGTCAATCTCAATCCAGAATAACACGCAATATATTTCATTCTTATTGTTAAAGTTGCTAAAAGATTGTCGCTTCTAAATATAAGTAGAAACAGCGGAAATGGATTGCGCGAATGTGATTCTGAGTCATTCGATATCCAATATAATTCTTTTTTCTTCGGGCTTCAGCCCGATATAACTCTATGATACTCACACTACATATTCGTGTCTTGTAGTAGTTTAAGTAAAATATAAACGAAAAGCGGTCTATTAGAGATTATATGAGAAACAAAGCGATTATATGAGATTTGCGAGCGGCACGGCACGTGAACGCTGAAAATAAATTTCTTTATTATTCAATTATATTAAAACAACGCTAGTCAAGATAAAACTCTTCTTATGACCACTTTATGATATCATTCCGCGGCTTTAATACTTTTGCATAACATGAAATTATAACGCGGCACGTCGCGGGATTGAATTACAACGTCCGCAATTTCGAAACGCACCAGCGATTTGATATAACACACAATGGTCGCATGGAGTTCGCGTAATGCTATTACGTTCCTAAACCATATATCCCAATCGATACATCCGACTTATTAGTTCATTTCTGTTTACCAATAAAAAATTACTATGTACTTTACTTGCGTGATTATCGAAAGCTGGCAGATATTGTAGAGAATTACAAGACACGCCACTAAATTAGAAAGTTATAATTTTTTATGAAAGAGAAATTTTTTTTTATAATTCGCAAACGATGAGAATACTGCAGTTTAATTTATGCGGCTGAAGACGCAAATTAAAATTCAAACAAACGATCGTATGAGAATCTAGATTCACTTGCTGCGATATACATTGCTTGCGATATTGATTCTACAACTACTACGATATGCATTGCGGTGACCCAAAGGCCGTTCTTGCGCGAGGATGCGATCAGAAACAGATGCGACGATCCGCAGGCGCGTTAAATGGATAATCAAGGTTCCCCTTACGCGCATCGCGGACAGGACGTGATGCGTATTTCTTCCTTTTCTCAATATTATCGCGAAAAACTCGTCGAGCCGGGACGGACGTCCGCCGATAAAGCGCGTAACGTTAACCACCCGAGGGATTAGTACGAAAAATGCGAGAATGACGGCGTGCGCGCCTCAGGCGTTCGCGTGGAAAGAGCGTTTCGCCGCGGGCAAATAAAATGCAAAATTAATCATCGCGCCGGTCACGAACGCGAGTCGATTTAAATCACGCAGCGGGGCGCGCCCCGTAATCGGGTTAACCGAGTACAATTTTCCTCACGGTCGCAGATACGACATATTATACCACTCGGCGTACAAACTCTCTCCCTCCTTCCCTCATCCCGTAATCTTGATATCGACCGAAATGGGAAAATAATGTCGCCCTTAAGCGTCAGCTAAAGAACCTCCTCGTAATTACTGTAAAAACGATATGATTACAGGAGACTTCCTTTGCGACCGCCATAGAGCGGTCTGCAGTCTGCACGACAATTGTCCGATCGGCTCGTTCCTTTCGCCTTCTCCTTCTCACCCTCTAGCTCGTGTACATGCACATTACATATTTGCTCTTATACATATATTTGTGGATCCTCTCTCTACTTTATATATATCCATTATGATTTTTATGCGTTATAATATTCGTTTTATTCTCCGAACTAGTGAAATAATTCAAAATCATTATGTTGATAATTTAAAACGAAATAGACAAATCAGTAAAAATAAAAATAATATTTTATATGTAAATATAGAAAAAAAAAATCCTCTATGCGCACGTTACAAATTTTAATTAAAATAATAAATTTATATTACGTACGTAACATTATATAAGTAGAGAATGATTATTATTTGTATAATTTTCACACGAAAGAAAATTTATTTTGGTTAGCATTTTTCGTTATTATATTTGGTCTCGTATAATGTAGACATTGTTCCACGAAGCGGAAAAAAATGTCTCATTGTGAAAAATATTCTTCATATCTGGAGTTTGTGGGATGGTAGATCCCGGGGGCACCTTTTCCTTTGTTCAAGCTGCAAGACTACTGTTTCTCATATACATCCAAACGTGTAGCTCCTTCGACTTGCACACATTTTCGCACGACAATCTTTCAAGCACAAGCGCACACAAGTTTCCCTCTTCTTTCTTGCTTTTCACGCTCTATCTTCGTTCTCCACGTGCGAGCATTAATGCTAAAGGGGGTACGGCGATTTGTAGCCGTGCCGGAGTTATAGCCAATAAACTACGCACGCGAACGTAACGGCTTAAATGTGTGGCAAGAGAACGAGGACGTGTGGGAGGAAAAAAGAGAGAGAGAAAGAAACGGCGGGAGAAAGAGAAAGGTAATCGCAAGACAGGAAAGGGGTTGAAACGAGGTTGAGAACGGAGGAGAGAGCGAAAAACTGGCCAGGTCGTGGCACTCGCTGCAAATGAATATTTAATCAATCTTCTCGCGTGGATGTACCTAATTCCGAGGTGTCGCAAAGGCACGCGCACACCTAAGGGCCTTGCTAAATCTTGGGGAAGTTCGTACCAACGCGTCAACCCCTCAGAGGGGACGTCGTGGCATTTCTTGCGCGCCGCCCCGGCGACGACGCTGTCATCGGCCTGGAGTAACAGCGTGAGCTTTCTTGCGCACTTCCGGTCGTTGGCTTTCTTTTCGCGTCAAGCGGAAGGCAATCACGAAGGCAGGAAAAGAAGAACGGTGACGACAAGGGAGTTGCGACGTGCGTGGCTAATTCGCAAACGTTCCAACTACTTGCGTTGCTTACATTGTGGCTGCTATACGTGGTATCGTCTAATAATTTGAAAAATTACATTTTTTGTTTAACGTTTTGTTAATTTATATATATCATATATATATATTTTCTTAAATTGATTAAAAATAGCGTAAAAATTTTCTTGAAACGGTTAAATGTATAACTGTTTGCGTTTGATTAAGATATTTTAACGTTATTAAAGATATATCGCTACCAACCATTTTTTAATCGTCTTCCATAGTTGTGACATAATACTGCATCATTAAATGAAGAAATAACAATGCGGAATTCCTGCAGCAAAGCACTACTGCTAAGCTAATTAGTGTTGTTGCGATGAGTTCGGCGGCGAGTTGCTGCTAGACACGACATTTCAGTGGATTACACGGTATGCAAAGCAATAACATTGAACTTTATGAACTCCAGTAATTCTAAATTATAGATCTTTCTCTCGAATGGTTATACCAGGATTCCGTTTTCCCTAGTTTCGTTCCTCTCCAGTCTCTAAACGGTATCCTTTTAACGTAATACAAATGCCACTTCTTGTTTATGATATCTTTTTTTATCAATCTTATCCTCTACAAGTTTGAAATGTTACACAAACGTTACACAAGTGTGGTAAATTTCATTCGAAATAATATCTAATTTATCGCATAAAAATATTATCATTAGCGTGATCATCCAGAATTTCAAAAATTTGATTAGGGCATAATTATATATGTGTATATGTAAAACACACACACACACATACACGAAATTCACATTTAATTCGAATGTAAAGAGTGGGCTAATTTAAATCAGCCGAGACATGAATTTCCAATCTATTATCGCGCGTGTAATTGTGCAAAAATAATTCAGCGATCGCATTAGACGCGCATAAACAATACGCGACGAGAAAATCTCATTAAAGTTTCATTCAACGCCCAATTGTCGCACAGTTTCGACATTGCTAGTGCATCCCTGTGCTGGAAGAATTCAACAATTCCGCTCTTCTCAGAGATATTTTCAAGGGGTCTGCAGAACAATTTACCGCACGCATTGCGTCCCACAGTTGCTTCTCCTCCTCTTCCTAGTCTGTTTCTCTCTTTCTCTCTCTCTCTTTTTATTTCTCTTCCTCTTTTTGTTCGCAACAGAGAATAAGAGAATCGCGGAAAATAAAATTAAAATGTCGTATTAAACGCAGTACCGGCATTCTGCAAAACGCGAAGCGCAATGATACGTTTACGATGGGAAGAAAAATTGTCACGGAGCGTTCCCTAACAATTAAGTTAGCATCTTTGTGACACCGGTCGAGCGAGTGACGCTATTCGCCTCCCCTCGGGTTATTCTCAACATCCGAGCTTTCAGCTGAATTCCTTTTGTCGCACCTATGTATGTGTGATATTTCCCACGCGTCAAATTCCTCGCTTTCGCAACGACATTTTAGCGCAATGAACCTCGGGCGCATCTTCTTCCGGATCATTACATCGCCGTGAAACGTATTAGGGCGGATAATGCCGAAGAGTCGGAAGATAACGACGCGTAAAAACTGTACGTTACAATCTGGGAGATCGAATATTAGATCGTTAAATGAAACGATAACATAGATTTTCAATATTTGACATTCGAGGAGAACGCTTTCAGAAAATAATGGTCTTTGAATAATGGATTATTATAATCGTAGCAAGGAAACACGAATCTTCTTATCGTAATATTTCACCGGAAAATTCTTCTAAAAACCGCCAAATAATTCTAATTATTTTAACTATGATAACATTTTGTGATTTTTAATTGATAGATAATTCGATGAAAAAAGATCATAATGTCAATTTGAAAATATTGGTTTAGTCAGATATGATCAAATTATATCATCGCAAAATCAGAGATAAAACAATGTCATATTAATTAAGCTTTCGATATTCTCGGATTTTTCTCAAAATGAGGTTACAATTGTCATCATTTCAGCCGTATCTTATTAATCTTTCAAAATCATTTACGTGTAACTAATTAATATAAAACATGTGCAGCAACACATGATATAGTATTAATTAAAATTTGGCAGTATGTTTACTTTTTCAGCATCAAGCGTACAAATGCAATTATGTTTCGTCGTGCATTTAATTTTCAGTTATTCCATACAGCTGTTTTCAGATTGGACTCTTTGTTCTCGCCTGAAATTTTTGTTCACGCTTCTCTCTTTTGATATAAATAAATTTCTAGCTACCTTGCGGGTTTATTCAAAGTAAAGAGAAACGAAAATGTGCGTCGCGTAATCTTTTTTCAAGGTTCATATCCAATTTGAATATATGTAATCATCAAAGAATATTCGAGTTGTATCTGTGCATTGACCAATTTAATTTAATCCGCGAACTTTGATTACATTCACGAACAAAACGGTATTTAATTCTTTGATATTTGAATCAGCATTGAAATGATTTCGCTTCTTCTCGATGCGAGGAAAAGTTATTATATCATTAATGAGTTCCCTGCATCTCGCACTGGGATAAAAGGAAGTTGATGACGGAAAAAAAGATCGAATAAAATAAAATAATACCTTTCTTAATGGCGCTTAAGTAAAATGCCGTGGACATTCCGTTAGTGGAGAGGCGAGTCGTGAATGTATTGTCGAAACGAATTGTCCCGCATCCCTCGCTTCTCCCCCATCCTGCATTTCTCTTCTTGTCTGGAGATACTTGAGAGATATTTGCTCCCGAGAGGAGAGTCATAAATTCCGCTGCTTAGCAAGCATGCAAATATCGATCGCGTACCCAATATTTGTCACTTAAAAATTCATTTTAGTTCGCGAGTTGCGACGTATCGTTTGAAAATCCCTATTATTGTAAGATCAGATAAGTATTCTCATGTATTTTGAAAAATCCTTTAAATACAGGTTATCGAAGTTAACGAATTGCAGCTAAATTTAGTATTTGAATTTATTTTCACACTAAAAACTCTATATACATATTTGATCTATTTTCATATGCTCATATTCAAAAAGCGTTATTTTTATGATTGTATGAACTAGAATAATAAAAGCTTCGATAATCAGTTAATACTGACAGCATATCGGTAAAAACGTATATTTTGCATTTAAAAAGAAATATAATCCTTCATAGAGACGTGACTTTTCGGTTTGATCTATAATATATAACGTACGTGTTGTGTCGAATTTTACATGAATAGCACATTCTTTTAGAACCGCTGGCCGAGCATATGACGCCATTAAAATAGCATCCTCATATATTCCGCATATTCTCCAAAATTTTCCTACTGTCCTGCATTCGAAATAGCGTCACGGCGCTAAAAGGCTAGATCTTGGCGTGCTTAACGGGAGAAATTTGAATGCGAGCTTGAGATAGGTCGTAGAATCGCCTTCCCGAGACGGAGGCTTGATATCGCATAATTATTGCGCGGTTTCCACTAACGAAACCCCAACTGGTTCCTTTGAAGGCTGAAGTAATCAAAGTCTTGAGTACGACTTGCCTAATAACGTAGTGAAAAGACACGAGGTCCGCGATGCTTCATTAAAGCTCTTGAACATTCGGAGCTTAATTAACGTGCCGTCTCGCATCTGCAGGCGGCACGCGTCGGCCAAAAGCACGAGATGCGTATCTTTGGAATTACTCTTAATTCCAAGTTTGAAGATATATCGAGAGATATATGATGAAGATTAGAAGATTTGTAGAAGATATATAATGAGATAAAACTGATTTCGGAATCAAGTTCGCATTTTGTTAACCTGCCCTTTTGAAAGTAGCTAAAAAAATTCGTACATGCATCATTGAATGTGTTTACTCCGTAAACACATAAAATTTTATCAGAATTGCAACTCTCAAATTAGCGAGCTTCCCTGAGAAATAAAAACGCAATCAAGAGAGCAACAGTTAAAACTCTCAGTCAAAACGACTATGTTTTCTTATCCGATAAGCGAGGAAGCGAGCAACAGAATCGACATTGCACTAACACAGAGAGAAATCTCGAGGAGGAAAGTCGTGTGGTAGATAGACCAGTAGTACGGTGGTGCGAGAGTAAAATTTTATCGACCTATGTGCACGGCACGGGGGGAGCGGAGGGGATCGAAGGGGACCACCAAGGTGGCTACTCGTGCGGGCGGCGGGCGGAAGGGGCGGCTTACGCGATTGAAAGCTCGCCGTGAAACGACTGGGGAAGTCTTGATATTATGCATTATGTATGGGCCTATGTAACGGCACCTGCAGCCCGACACGCGAGCCCGCCCCGTCGTTCGTCGTGTACGACCCGATCGGCAATTCCACAACACGAAGGTGAACTTGCGACCCCGTCGAACCCCCGGTCGCGCGGCTGATCCCCGCGAAAGCCTCCCCGTAGTGGCAACGTCGACCTCTATATATTTTACACACCGACCCTCAACGCCCGCCTGCGGACGTAGTCGATATTTCCCTGTGGTATGTCGTCGCGTAACTTTTCTTATTGTTATTCGTCACACCGATATACACGTCGTGCATGCGTGTGCGCGCACGTTATATCGATACACGGATGTATCCGGTGCCTCATTATGCGATAAGAGAAAAGCCAACTTTCTATGCGAATCACGTCGAAACTCGAATTAAAAAAAAAGAAATAATGTCCTGAATTTAAATAAGCAATGTAGATATGTCATATAAAAAAATAAAACGTTCGAGAGTTTGCAGGACATGATTTCTTCCACCTCTTATAGCTCAACGTTTATTCAGAAATTATTCAAAACAACATCGCTGCTTTTCTCCCGCATAATAGAATTCATTTATGAACGTACATCCCGTTGCAATTTGTATTTTCCCCCGGTGGAACAACAAGTAAAAATACGATATTACCAAAACGGCGGATTACGGTTTTAACGCGCGTGATATTATTAATATTCATTAACGACGCAGGGGAGTAAAAAGTTATCAAAAACCGGCTGAGAATAATACGAGATAACAGGGGCGCACCGTTATCACGAATTGATGTATCGTAGATCCGTGACGTCGTTAGGTAGCGCAGATTATTTACTGGTTGCCAGCGAGGGGTCGAGAAATATGGCCGACAGACCGAGGGCCGAACGCGACTAATAGATAATTTATCCATAAAGTTCTGACGCGCTTAATACGCGAGCGGCGGATGCTATTCGCATATGTGCTACGTAGTCAAATCGTTCTCCAGAAATAAATTTTCAAATATGAAGTTCCTCTGATTTTTCATAAATATTCCAATCCGAGAGAGAAAACGAAGAGATCAAGAAACACGTCTAAATATTCTCGAGGGAATCTCGATGGAGTTTAAAAACACAGCGTGCAAAAAAAGTAAAAATATCACGTACATTAATGTAATTAGATGAATGCATTTATAAGTTAGGACGCATATCTGTGCGCCAAAAGACACTTGAAACTATATTAAAAACATGAAGTTATAGTTTGAGAGAGAAGGAAAAGGAAAAAAGGCATGTAATAAGATTTATCCTGAACAGGTAAAATTGAAGTTTTAAAAAAAGGAACTATCTAAAAATCAAAATTTAATTGTTTGATGACTCGGGTAATAAGTGTTCTTCAATTTAAAAAGTTGGAAAAAGAGCAGAGAAGAGAGAGGCGTATTTTAAGACTCAGCCGCGCATTCTCAGTGAAGTCATTTATAAAGATAGCTCCTCGCGTGTGTACCTACGCTGACACGGTTTTTCCTCCTCTCCGAGGGAAAGAGAAGGCCGAGTGTAAAGTCCGCCATTATGCGGCAAGGCATCCTTTTTTTTCTTTGTCGTTTTCGAGCCGCGAATAGTTAATCCGCCTTTATCGCTTGTTTTCATGCAAAATCATCCTTTTATATCCCGCCACGCTTGTTTAGCTGCAATTTCCTGCCCTCCTGCGCCTCCCATTGCTCTCTGTCCCCTTTTCCTCCGCTCCTCTGCCTTGCTCCAGGTGTATTTTAATAACGCGGACGTGTTCTCCCTCTCTTGCGGGCGAAATCTGTTTGTCAATTTCACGGCAACCACGCGTAAATCAACATCCATTAACGCCCGTCCTGTCTGGCCACCCTTGTCACACTTTTTCGCCTATCATTTCTGCGAGATTTCAGAATTCGCTTCTCTTCCTCCTCCACCTCGTCGTTCGCACCTCACGTATATACAGGTATTTGACAGAGATGAGGCTGTGAGAAGGAAGGGAGATGATCCTCATTTCTCTCGAGGTAACCTCGGGATGCGGGCAAGCAGGTTAATTACCATCCAAATTGACTCGAGACAACTGTAATTAAGACGAACCTTGGGCTTTGAGGTCTTAGTAGCCTGAGAAAGGAAGAGGGAAAGGGAGAGAGAGAGAGAACGGCACGCATATATATATATATATATATATATATATATATATATATATATATATATATACACACAAATGAGGATGATAGAGAAGAGGCGTGTTACTGATAGAAGATGACAAGATGCAAAGGGGGGGAGCAACCGCAAAGAGAGACAGGCTAACCATACAGAGAGATCGGTGACTTATTTGCATATAATGGCTCGAATTGGACTCGTTAAGCCAGTCATCGTGCCAAAGAAATTAACTCGGACAGTTTCGATTTCTCGCAACGTCAGAAACAACGATCGCGACCTATCACGAAATCTCGCAAAATCGAATCGATTCAGAATTTACAATCTCGTTATTATTCTAATTGCTCTATTCTGGCATTCAAACGCCAGTTAGTAATTTTATTTTCAACAGGAAACGTACGAGCTAAAATATCTTGCCTACATAAAAAGCGATTATCATAATAAAATATAAAAATTTAAAACTATGTTATCTTCTCGTTTAAAAGATCCATAAAATCTGTCGAGTCACTTTTTCATGTTCATCCTCGCTCATTTTCTCTTTTTCTTTTTTTTAATCGAGTGTTAAATGCGTGTGGCTGTTACTGTCAATGAAGTTAAACCCTTATACTTTTTAATACGAGTACGAAGCACTCTCTCGTGCAATCCGATTAACGTTTTTTGTGCGCACATCTTGCCTCTCACTTGCTACTTGCATAAAATAGAAATGGACATATTACAGGGCCGAGATTTCTCTCTCTATTTAATTGGAAAATTTTGATCTATTTGAGAGAGAATGATACTTTTATAACTTTCGATTCTTTGAGACATCAGATGTAATTCCTTTGATTAGCATTCTTTAATATAATGATATATACATATATATCTTAAAGAAAGGGAATCTGGAAGAAAGAAATCAATAATCAAAGGAGTAATATTAATATAAAAACTACAGGTAATCATACGTATCTCATCAATATTCTATGTATATGTCTCTATAATATTTGCGCAGGATGATGTAAATTCGAAATTAATTTGAATAGGCATTATTGCTACGTGGTGCATAAATTATGTCACGCCATTAACCGCGTAATTTTCACCGAGTACGATATTGTAAACCGGTTTTATCCCAATATAATTACCGACGGGGGAAGATAAATAAATCGGAATGTCCAAATCGATCTCCGTAAATTACGCCGTTTCCGCGCATTTCCCATACCACGATCGGGAAAATCGCACCAAGAACGAACAGCGAACGGCGCGGATGGCGTATCTTCGTTCCCTTCTTCTCCGTCGCGAGCAAAATGCAACTGCGTTGCACAGGCGTTGCCCCGGCGCGAGCGCCTTTAGAAATTCCCGATAAACCAGAATCGAGCGCAGAGAGGACGCGCACTCGCATCCCGTAATGGATGCACCCCATTCTCTAAGTATCCAAGTGTTGTACGTGCACTTGCACACATGTGCACATAGACACGCGCGCATGCACGGCGCGGCGAACCCATGCAGCTTCCTCGAGGCCGATCGCAGCTGCGGCTTGCAGTCATCCGCACGTAGCTTTGGTTGCTAATCGATATAATATCGAACTTGCCGGGCGAAAAACGCCTCCACTGTTATAAGCATCCGTTGCGGTTTTAGACTACATAAAAATTGCATTTATTAACGTTTCTCGCGATCTTTATTTCACAAAAGGGAGATGTGAATCTGGAAAATCATCAATCGTAAACGATTTGTTCCATTGATTCGTAAAATATTTAAATAATAACACATCGATCAAAATTATTATTCCTGATTCGATGTCAAAATTTATAACTTGAAATATTTGTGCTCGCCCCTCGTACTTTATTTTATATTCAATTTAGTATTTGTGGTCCACATAATCAGTCATATATCGCCTGTCAATTTTGAAATAATCCACGAACCGTAATCATATTACAGTGCATTACGTGTGCTCAGGTGTACAACGTTTACATTCAACCGATAATGAGCGCGTATAAAATTGAATTGAAAAATATTCTATAATAATATCGACGAAATAAAATGTCAAAGGAAATAAATGCCAGTTTCGTAGCTGTGATTTAGCACCGTGGAGAGAGATCGCCGCTAATGAAGGTCCGCGGACGGTAATATTTCACAATATCGAGATAGTCGGATGAGAAACAAGCCAAGTGCATACGATCCGATATTTGTAGCTGGGAATTAACATAGCGAGCAAGCCACCAATGACACTGTCGACGATGCGAAACAAGCGGCACTTTTCCACCGATCTTTTTCTGCACGCGAAATCCCCTCGGGGGATCGCGGGAAATATAAAAGAGACGGAAGGGGAGATGTGAGAGGGGATACGTAGACGTGCGATCTGGATTTAAAGCTGACGCGACGATGACAAAAATCGCGAGAGCAACGAGCGCTCGCGTGTAAAAGGGATAATTGAAATTCATCGGTGTTTCGCGATCACTCGAGAGGACTCGCAAGATTTACTCTCTCAATGAGTGCGGTATACACATACGCGCCGCTCCATCCGGGTTCTCGTATTTTCCCAAAATCGATTGGAGATAGCGATAGTTTTAAATATGAAAGGCAGCCGTCCTGGTTTCAATTTGACGATGCGATAATGACGTTAATTAATACGATTCCATTGATAACGCGTAATTAAAAATGGGTCGTCTTTGATTTGATCGATTTTCGATTCTAAATAAGATATTTATGTACATTGCATTGAACTTTTTTTGTTCTATAATTAGCCATATCGATGAAAAAGATGACAATAGCTTCATCCACGTGTAAGAATGTAAAGTCGCGACTGAGATAATGTAGACTCTATTCCCTAAGTTGAATATCCGCTAAAGGCTTCAGACTCTGAATTAATACACATTGTGCGTTCAAAAGGAATTCTATGTTAACACGAACGTTTACTAACACAAGTACGTTTACAAGCGTTACGCGGATCTTCATGAATTAATCCTTTGGGATTTAGTAGTTACAATCCGTAATCGTCTTTTTGGATTTCTTGTTTGAACGGCGCGTTCTCTGCGCAATTATTTGGCGACTACACATGGAAATTGATTCCTGTTCTCAATTCCAATGTGAAAAATGATTCAGTTTTGTGTCGCTGCCTTTCTGTCTAGGCGATAAAATTGTATCTCGGAAATATTGATTGATCGGCGAAGCATTAACTTTTAAGATTAACTTTAAATTCTCTTTCTCAGTCCATTTTCGTTTCTCTCTCTCTCTCTTTCTCTCTCTCTTTAAAACTAAAAGAGTAAAGAGCATTAAGTCGGTTAACTTACGGATGAAGTTTACAGACTTTGATGAAATCAGTTCTCAGAAACGCAACATCTGCAAAAAGACACGATGATGATGAAGACGTTGCTCAGAAATGAAGTCGCGAAAGACGTTCAAAAATACTTTTTACAGGAATAGTTTATTTTTAGAGAATCATAATTTCGAAGGATAATTTTAATTGTATTATAATTACATAAGTTTTAATTCTTTTTCGTAACACATTATGTTCTTGTTATTTTAGATTTCACATTTTTAGATCGATGAGAGAATCACTATTCTGTATACGCGAAAATTTCATGAAAGGGTAGGGGGAAGAGGGCGCAAGATATTTCTATAGAATTTGATGACGTTATTATCGGATATTGCGGCTGCATTCGAGATCGCTCGATTATGGCGGGCACGCCGCGTAAATTTCCTCATCATTAGCATCATGTATATTCATTGATGCTCGTAATTCATCAACCCGCAACAAATGCTCATTATCGCTCATAATTCATTCGCGTCTTCGCGTCCCGCGTGCGCACTGTCAAGGCCAGCCTGCTCGCGTGCACCGTGATTGAACATTATCATAAAAATGCAAAACGAAACGGAATCCCGCGGCGAGGTCACGCGGTTAAGGTCGGCGGAGTGGAACGTTTGATTTTTGTCGAGGCACAAACTCGTGTTTCGCTATCAGATTCTCGACTAATTAACTCATGACGGTGAAATTTTACCTGAGACATTTGCGCGACATGTCGCGATGCATAGTCGTGTGCGTATATTAATCGGAATAAATTAATTTGTAACTGCGAGCTTGATTAGAAAGGGGGAAACCAGAGACGCGTGCAGGTGGCTCGGTTACCAAATGCGCGACCAAGTAGGTACGTGACGGCACGGAATCTGATCGTTCTACGATGCACTTCTGCACTTCGCCCGGCTACTCATCCGGCGTCCATCCCTTTCATCAGCGACGGAGAGGCGGCCAGACACTCACATTAGAATCTGGGTCACCCATCAATCGCGCCGCGATATGTAACTAACCGCGTCCTCGTTCCGTCTAGAATTCGCATATGCGTCGCATATCTCTTTACCTCCCGGTAATTAAAAACTTTTCGTGTCTGATAGACTCTCGACGGTTCCTCCCCCTTTCCGCACAGCGGGGAACGGAGATCTCCCTTCGCGTATCTTGCTTCGCCAATAAGGGCTGATCATGTATTTTTCGTCGAGCGATGATCGACCATTGCCACGCCGGGTGGCGGGCGAGCGAAAGCCCGCTGTCATATTCTGCATTCCGAAATTAATATCATCCGGCGAGGTAACTGACAGCTAATTAATAATCTACGATCGGTGAAATATTTTTAACGAAATGCATTAGGTACGATTACGTAGATATCCACCTCGAATTTCATTTCGATTAAAAAGATGCGAGCTGACATTTATCGACAAAGCATTCCGATTCCTTTTTATTTATTTGCAGTGGCTTCGTATGCAAAAATTTTTTTCAATAAAGGAATTTCATAATTTATATCGGGAAATGTTTACTGTAGAAATGCCGCCTCGATATTTCTGTACACACTCATTTTGTAAAATTAATAATTCCCTAATTAATAGCACTTCATTACAAATTTGTCTATCAAGTTAGCTTTACGTTCCCCAATGCTTTAAATATACTAACAAATTACGGCTTTCATCGCAAATGTAGCCGTGTATGATGAAAAACGAACGTGTATACCGTATCGATGACCCTCGCGCGATACGACTTTTTTTTTCTCCCTTTATCATTTTGAACTTTCGTTCTCCCGTATGGCGAAAAAGCTAGTTATTACAATCGCTTGGTGCGGTGAGATACGGAACCGGTCGCTTTAACGAAAAATTGTGACTAAATCCGAGCGGAAACCGCGATGGAAAGAATCGTCGTCGGGATCGGGTGTTTAACGAGTGCGCTGTGTAAGAGAGAGTCTCCCTTCTCATAGAGGTCGGTCTCTACTACTACGTCACGTAGTCAATAGCTCCTGGGACGCCGGTGGCACGTGACAGCGTCAACGTGTCAACCCCTTTATGCTATATTGCCGGGCATTATGCTACTGTATTATCGAGCCTTCCTACAACGACAGCCAGCCGCTGCATTCGGGGTGCAGCTTACAGTGTACGCCCACGCGTGCGTTCGTGTGTGCGATATCGTTCGTCCGTGTACGCGCATGGCGCACCGCGTGTATGTGTAATAGTGTGATCCGGTATACACGTACACGCAAAAGCCGCCCCGCATGACGCGGTCGCAGGTTCAGGATCGAAACGGAAACGCGTCAGGAGCAGATGTAGCGACATGTATCCGCGAGCGTCAGAACGACCTGCATCAAAGGAAGAACCCGCACTATCGCGTCCTTTTCGAGCGAAACGATTAAAACGCGGGCCGCAGGTGCAACTGTATTTGGTCGTGGATTCGTCAGTGATTAATAGCGTTTAGAGTAGTGGTATGAGGATCTACGTACACGATTTAGTTTCGTCTTTTCAAATGTTTTTTTAGCTCATTGAATAAAGCAGATTAAAAAATTCGAGTACCTACCTACGTTCCAATTTTTCACTCGGACGATCGTTCGTTCGCGAATTTTCTACGTCCGCATTAGGAAATATTTCCGTCGAATAAATACAATGCGTTACAAATCAACGATACGCATTGGAGAACGATAAATATAATTTTTCAAAGATTTGAATTGCTACATCGTGCATTTTCGACTAGAGCCAATCGGATTGTATAATGTTAATAAATTACACACACATTTACTCTTTCCTGCGAAAAGCGCAATAAATGTCAATAAATTTCCATGGATTACGAAGGGAAATGTTTTTTGGAATATTATTTTCAAATATATATATATATATATTTTTTTTTTTAATAAATATGAAACGCGTAAAGTGAAATTAATTAAAAAATGAGCTTAAGCTCATCAAAGCTCACTCTCTTTCATCAATTTTTCTCGTTACTCTTAATAAATTATAAATATTTGTCATATTAACATATATACATATAAGCATGGCTATCAAAACACTCTGTACATAATTATTGAAGAGAAATTACTGAAAGAGACTGATTATTTAAAATTTGTAGCATATGATAAAGAAATATAAATTTTTGCATCTTTCAATTTTTATATGAGATTGCCAATTGACGTCATTGATAAATATCTGCAGGTGGTGATATTCGAATAGCCGTGTTTTGCTCTAGAAAGACTAGATTTTGCAACCATATGGGTGAAATTATGGAGCATTTTACATAAGCGGCGAAACTTTAGCGGCGAAACTCGATTTAAATAAATAGGGATGGGATTAAAAATCTAAGGATAGGCAAAAAGAAACCGCCAGCGTTTAATCCGGTTAGCCGAGTTGCTGCATTTTTCAGCACAACAAGATGATAACTGTACCAACGGTGGCAGCGAAATTCATGAGTACGAGCTACGCGGCACGTGGCACAAGCGGAAAAGAGATTAGGCCGAGTACAAACTTTTTTTTCTTTAACTATTAATGCCGTTGAGTTGGCCCGTTTCAACCGGGTGTGATCCGTACGTGCGAAACGTGTTAAAATATGTACAGATCACATAATGAAGGTATGTTTAATAAACGTCCATCCGGAATCGCGCTCTCTCTCTCTCTCACGCGCGCTCGTACTTCCGTTATATCACGCGTCGCGTACGCGACCAGAGCGCTCGAATACAGTGTACACAGGACGCGCATACATATGTGTACGTGCATACACCTGCAATGTATCCTGCGCAACCTGCATGTTCTCGCCGACGTATAAATGTCAGTCGGCTGTTCGCGAACGTATTACGCGTGCATGTGCATCCGTATATCGGCGGGTCAGTACACGTGGTCAGTACTCAGTATCGCGCGTACACGTCTGCAATCTCTGGAAAAAAAAACGGATGCACGGAGATGATCGGAGGGTTGATACCGCGCGACTTGCGTAATATTGAAATCAATGCGGGCTTGAAACGCTGCATTTTAATGCGTCGCCGCTGATCTGCATCAGTCAAAGGGTTCGCCGATCAACCTGTCCGCGACGGGGTAGACAGAGTGGTCTCTCTTTCAATCTATGTAAGAGATTATCTTTTCATGCCGGCTCGCATCGAAAATTAATCGTTTTCCTCTCGATCCGGACCGCTGAAATAACGCGCGATCGACTCGCTCGTAACGTATGCGTGAAACGTTTCGCGGCACACACGATCGGTATGTTTTATTCTTATCCCCCGAACGCATCCATTTTTAATGCGGCGACTCCGCGAAAGCTCTAAGCCCTGATACGATTTCAAGCCGCACACACGTGGAAGTTAAATATTCCGCGGCGAAAATAACTCTCCGCGCCGTGTGTATTGCGCGCTTTTTCGACGACCGTGCTGCTACCTCGCTTCGACGTTTTCGCCATTTCCGTAACCGATATCAGTTTTTAATGGAACGTACAGAACGCTCTGTTTGCCCGCACGAAACGGGCAATACCCTTTGAACTCCAAAATAACGCAAACAAATTACCTCATATTAAATATTCCGGTTTTCATGTGCAAATATTACTAAAGCGTAATGGCACTCGCTTAATGTACTCAGCAATTAGAAGAAAAATCTCTGTTCTTGTTTCATTCGAAAAGCCGCAGTTAATATTGAAGTTCGAAGAATTAAAAAGGAGGTAAACTTTTCAATAAAAAAAAAATTTCCTTCTCTTTTTTGAAAGGAAAAATAATTTCCAGTCAAAGAGTTTCGAATTAACGCGATGACTTTTCGTTGGCATTGCGAACAGTAGGCATAATGCTGGCACAGACGAGCAATGAAAGCCCGCAGCATCGTGTTTCAGCCCGTTATCGCACCTACACATCCGTCTCATAAACAGCCACCTCCTCGTATACCTCGACACGTACAGAGGCACGTGCATGCACATAGATCGCACGACGAGTGTGTGCGCGGATGCAGTCTCTCGCCACATCCGAAAACACTTCCCGCTGAAAGGGATCATCCCCAAAATCCCATCGCGCAGCCGCGAATCGCGGCCCGCGGCATGTAGAGTTGTCCACGATTCGTAAAATTGCCATAGGTGATTTCGATTCTCGCGATTCGAAACAAGTAAACGTGCCTTGACTTCCAATCATTCAATCGTTGTGAAAAGAGAATATCTTTTTTTCTAAGGGTAGTAAGATATTCATGAGACGACAAGATATGCAACACGCCGAAGTTGTTATAGAATTTCTAAACCGCATACATTATCCTAAATTGAGTAGCTAAACAGCAATAAAATTCTAACAGTTAGCATTCGAATAGTTTGGATCTGTTACTCGTAAAATCTAGCTTTGAAGGATGTAGCTTTGAAGCTACATTTTTATCGAGTAAAACATTGGAAACTTTTGGGTCACATACCTGTGGCTCTTATTCACTCAATTTCAATAACAGATTTTTTTTTTATGAATTCGGTAACGGTTTTTCCGAGCGTACCGATCAATTTTTCGCACTGCGAGCCATTTTCAGCTTGACAGAAAGGTTGGAACCAGAGGCGCCTCTCACAGGAGAGATTGCTGGCGAATCAGGAGTGGCGGTTAGGGCCGCTGGAAATCTCCGACAGTGGCGAAGCACCCCGCGGCTTTTGGTATCGGATATGTATGACATCGTTCCGCCGATACGTTTCGGATTCGGGGCGTCGATGTATCGGATCAAGAGACGCATCCGTGTGTGATCGAGCCGATCCCTCGGGCTTCTTTTCTCTCCACCCTTTTTCCGGGATATGCATGCACACCTTCCTCTACGAACTTCGACTTGGTATTTCGACTTTGAGCATTATAGTCGGGAATCGGGCCAAATGAACTATTTCCGCAATCTCTTTATTCCGCTTGATATTTTGTTTGAAGAGCAATGGGGAGGAAAATCATGAAATTCGCAAATTCTCAATGCTAAAAATTCTTAAGCGTCTAGCAATAGATGCATGTACAATTGAGGCGTACGCTTGAATAAGAATCTATATCATATCCGGATATCAAGAAAGAAGAGTTTAAAGTTCAGAAAAATTATGAGTCATCGATCAATTCTGTACAGTGTAAAAATATATTTCGATATATCGCTTTTCTTACTTTCACTTGAAAACCACATAATCGCATCGGTTATTCTCGATTCAAAATATTGATGACGATGGATAAAATATCGACGCTCGTCGAAAATATATTGCATAATTAAATGATATATGATAATATTTGCGTAGTTTCACGTGTGCGATTTGCTAGGAATAAAAGCTCTCACTTGGCAGGAAGCGTAGTAATCCCATATTTTCCTAGCTTCTCGGTGCATTCGTGACATCCGGCAGCAACAAACATGGTGAATCTGCAAAAGGGGGGCGTTAATCTTCGTTTCTGAAGAAAGTTCAGTAAGAAGTATTCCAGTTTTTCACGCTGACGTATATGTATATGACTCCCGGCGTGAGAACTTGTAGTTCAAAAACATAACAGCGAGAAATTATTTTGTCTCGAGATGGAACACGAAGTCGTTTCCGTCACGTGACATTTCATACCGTGAATTTACTTCATGAAGAATTTTTCAGTTTTCGCAATATGTACGCCAAATAGAAAAAAAAATTTAGTAACAATCCGTAAAATGTTAAATAATCGATCAACTGACACGTCTCTCTTAAACATAAATCTCTTACGATTTATATGTAATTTAACTTTATTATATCGGTGAAAATTGCAATAAATCATTTCTTATGTCACAATATGTCAACTTTTTTGCAACCTGACCGGTTTGTACAATACACGTCTGCTCATGCAGAATTTTAAGTTCACGCCCATGTTAAGCGTTTTTACATTCGCTGGCTATTTTTCACGCGCAAATAATCCAACGAGCGATTGCCATATCCAGTGTCAAAGTGTTCATAAGTTCAGCTGTAGATGTATCTTGACCATAGACGAAGGAAAGGAATAAGGAGTTACGGCGGTGGAGGTGCGTGCCAGAAAGACATGAACTCTGACGGGGTTGGGTGAATAATGGGCCGGCGCTTTGACACCGCGAGCTCCTACACTTAACTCGGAAGGAGAGCACGAAGCTTGAGAATGGGGGTGTATGCGCGCAGGTAAAACGGGGGTGTCGGCCAATTCTAGAGAACGGAAGACGGACGGCGGGATCGAAGAACGAGAGAAAGAGGATACGATGACGGTCGGTGAGGTCTGTGTGAGGGTGAGAGGCCGTCGAGCGCAGGGAAAGAACGTAGAACGAGCCGGCCGTGATTTATATTCATAACTTTAATACGAACCAACTTGCAGTCACGTCGCCATAACCCGCCGCCGCCGCCACCATCGCCGCCACTGCTGCCGTGTAATTTATGTATTTCTCCGGGCGCGTCGACTATCGAGATTCACGCAAGTGGATGATGCGTCGATTTCGAGTTCGAAATAAAATTGTACGGTTAATCACGGCTCGACGGTTTCTTCGCCAAGTGCGGCAACTGTGGTTCTCGATCACGGGTTTGTTAACCAAATTTATTAAAATGTAGTGCTCGAATTGAATATCAATGAAGATTCAACACAGATTGACACGTAAATATAAAAAAGCGAAAGATTACTGTAATTAAATATTCATCGTTTAAAATGAAAGAATTATATAATTTTCTGAAAACATCTCATTTCCCACGCATCCTTGGCAAACTTAAAATTAGACAAGATGTATTTCATACAATGAATTAAATATTTCTTGTTAAATATTTCTTCTTAATTAAAATTTTCCAAGAAGAATTATTTTATTAGTTACAGTTTTCTGATAACGCTCCCTTTTCCAAAATATATCAATTCTTTCACACATTTATAGTTTCAATACATTATTTTTTCTTATGGAAAAGTCAACTTCGGAAAATAACCCACAAACGAAATCAAGCGCGTGAGAGATTTGGATCTGTGTTTACTCGGTTAATATTTCCTTTCGCAAGATATCCTGAATCTACAAGAAATACTGTGAAAATGACGTGGTTCGGCCAGCAAATTTGTACGAAGGCAAGATAGAAACAAAGTGAGATGGGATGAGGAGAATGAAGAGTATACGCCAGAGCGAGGTCGGACATAAAACCTTTATGCTAGGGAAGGCTCTGTGCTCAGCCAAGGCTCCAGCCATCCCGTTTAATTACGGATTCTAAAGCTCTTCGCCTACTACCTGGGCGCGTTCGGTTATTCCAATGTTATTGCCAGTTTTACGATTCCCCTTTCGGCATTGTCGTCGCGAAGAAATCGGTTTTCCGTAAATAATATCGCTATTCGATGAGCCCGCCGAAATAATAACGTCGAATTAGAACGATGACTCATATTTTGTTATCGCTCCCCAAACGATAATGAAAACATGATAAGATATGAAATAATATTTCATCGAATGGACGAAACGTGAATATTTGAGTTTGATAATTGAACGCAAATCTAAATATAAGCGAAAATAAATATACATTATAATTAATATTGTGCAATTATAAATATCAATTGCTTGGATGCTGCAGAAGTTTCTAGCTGTTCAATCATATCGTAAAATAAATTTACAATAGCCGGGCGGTCTATACTTAATCAACCGTCGTTGATGCAATTACGAGGATAATTCCGGCGGGTGGTAACTTTCAAGGAGTGACACAGACTGACGAGACGAGAGAATCGTGCGAGAGTCGGCAAGGGAAGAAATGCTCTCATTAGTTGGCGGCCTGACGCGCCTAAAGTGCGAAAATGTTTAATTCCTTACCCACCTTATAGATGTAGTATGGACTTCAGTTACTCGATCCGTGAATATTCCAGCAGACTCCGACGCTCATTAAAAAGCCGGGCGATTTGTACGATCTTAATGACGAGCTGCCGGGCCGTCGGCCCGTCTGACTTAATCCGTTCATTTTCCCTTCTTTCGCTCGCGTGGTGCGACGAGGTCTGCCACCAGTCTGTCTGACTTGACTCCATCCACTTCCCCTTTCTACGATCGCGCGGAGCGGCGCGTCGTGTCGCCCGTCTGACTTAATCCGTACATTTCTCCTTTGATCGCGCACACAGTGGGCGCCTTGCCGCTGACCCGTCAGACCTGATCCCTTCTTTCGACCTCACGACGCGGCGCATGGCGTTTTATCCGCACTGCTGGTCCACTTGACCTAATCCGTTTATTTCCCCTTTTTTTAATTGTGCAAGGCCAAAAGGCCTTGCCGTCGGTTCATCTCCCTGTCCATATCCCCTTTCTTTGTTCGCGCAATACGGCGCGGCATGCTTCATCGGAGTTGAGAACCGCTACTTTTAATTAACGCGAGGCTACCCGTCGTCATTCAGCTCATAATATTGTACGTCCGCGTATCGTCCGCCTGTCTCAAGATCTGAAAAGAATTTGACAATGTTACGACCGACAGCGGGGATTTTAGGGACGTAACAGCCGTTTTATGTCGCACGATACGAGTACCGGAAAATTCCACAGAAATTTATATCTTTGGCTAGCGAAAAATCATATGCTCGAACAACGGCGTGATACATCTTAATTTTTCGACCGTAAAAACGTTTTGTCATTGTAAGTTGAGAATGTATAATACCATGCTTCCACGATGATTAATGAAAATAAGCGAGAAATCCATTGCTCGTTTCATTAACATCGCGTCAGAAGTGCGACTAATATTTCTCGAATTACCGAGGGAGTTCCTCCTTCATTTTGCGAAAAGGGACGAGAAAGGTCGGGGCGGATTGCCAGGTGCAGGCACTTAAGATCGCGCCGTGCTACTTAGCGGATACTACGAGGGATCGGCGGCCAAACTTCCGCTTATTTCCCCGCTATCCTCTTTCTTTCCCGCGATTCCATCCTCGTTTTCTCCTGTTCGTTTGGCCGGGTTTTCTTAACCTACCGCGGCGTCGCGGAACGCAAATAGGAGAGTGAACTTGACTAAAGTTCAATATACGGTCTGCAGTAAGGATGGCGAATCGCGGGGACGAAGACGAACTTTTAAGGTTACAAACTCAGCGCCGAACTGCCGGTCCGACAGTTTGGATTGATTTTAATATCGACTTTGTTCTCGAACTCGACTACTACCTCGGTACTTTCGCGTCTTCTTTTCTCCGGCTGTGTGCTCGCTACCTTTCACCGTTGCAACGAGAAAAATAAGAGGAGAAAGCTGTTCCTTATTCCAACCTGCATCAGCAGACTCCGATACGCTTGTTTGCAGCGAATGAAATACAATAAAACACTATTCGTTCCTGATTATCGAAAATCGATTTCATTCGGTTAGATAAAGATTTCTCTTAAACACAAAAAATTATTCAAAATTAAATTACGTAAAGTATGTTTTGCGTGTTAAAATTCAACAATGTGACTCTCATTAATGAACGCACTAATATGCATTAATTATTTTTTTCATAATTATTCGCTATATTTAATTACAAGCAAGGTAGAAAGAAGGTAAGAATTGTTGGCACCTGCGATATTATTCGAGACGCAGCTTTTACAATCTGCGCACGTGCAAAGGGAGGAAGTGCATCTCGCGCACCGGCGGCGTAGCCCAATTCAATTCCCGCGGCTTAATCGTTTTATCCGCCTCCGATGTGTTTCGACGGTGGCGAGGTACGCGAGAATTTACAAAATACTTGGCTCGCCCGATGCAACGACGAGGGAATATATACCGCAACGGAGTCATTAGCGTCGGCGAACGGTCTAAAGTGGCTGTACGGATTGAAAAGCCGGTCGTGCGCGGCACGCCGCGTAATCGCAGGGAAGTTTTGATTAGTTGCGACAGAAATTGACGTTTCCAGCATCCAGGAGCGCGGACAGCTAATTCCGGAAGTTGAAGTCGCACAAGTCGGCGCCGCGTCGCCACTGGGATTTCGCTTACTTTCGTCTTTGCACGCTCGCCCATCCGCCCATCCATCTCTTCATTTCTCGTCTCGGTATACGCCGCGTATTATACATTCCTTAAAGCAATTACGAGATTGCGGTTGGAACACGTAAAATAACAATGATTGTTATTACGCCGACGATAAAACTGACTATTTCGCGACTATTATCACAAGCTGTTACCGCGCATTCCCTGTCTTTCTCTCATTTTCCGGGATACTATTTTTTTCCATCTTTGTCTTTGCTCTCTTTGTCGTATCGTTGACTCCTACTCACTTCTTTCGCAATGTAAGCGCATGTTCGTTCACATGTACAACGCCTCGAACCATTTGGATAGTTCACGGTTGAGGTTATTGCCGCCTGCCCTCCTGCTTAAAATAATGTAAAGACACGAACGGTTATTATGCTATCGAGCTGAGTAAAGCGCGAGATAACATCGATTACGACGCAGCATGGATATCGTACAGACGCGATTAATTCCACGTTACTGCCCGCTATCGCGGGCATAAAACTGGTCCATTAAGACCGAGAATTACGAGAGATTGCGCAGAATCGAAGGCTTCGATAAACATTTGCATAAACAAATGCGCGCCAATACGAGTCACTTTTCTCTATGTCCATTAAATTCACGAATCTACAGAATTGACTCTTACGTTTTTCATTTACATTTCAGTTGCTCGAGACGTGGATTAAATACCGTAACTCTACGCGCGTTGATGTATCATTCTGAACGATTCCTTAAGACGAGTTTTGAGATAATACAGGCCGGAGTGAGAGGTGTTACCTCGTTGTAAGATAAATTGCTGTTGCGAACTATTTTGGCATCATTTATGAAACTATATATGCAAGCTGAAGTGTACTCGCGCTGGTGTTGCCTTTGAAAAGTATACGTCAAACAACGGTCTTTGCACAGACCTCTTCAATTTTTAAACAATCCCCGTGATTGTAGCGACGTTTATTTTAAAATAACGCGACGTAAAAGAGCGAGGGAAAAGCGGGTCATAATATTACGGATATCCAGCTTTAATTGCCACGCTACAATTTTCATTTACCATCGAAGGCTTTTTTATTTCAAGACAGTTTTTTCGCGGAAATTCAAATAACATTTTTAAGCGAGTTTTATTTCACGCAGTTTTACATCCATCGGGCTATACCAAACTGTACACGCGCATACTAAATGGAGTTCGCCAGAAAATTTCATTATCACATAAAAAGACGTGTCGTCACAAAGGTGAGGTGAAATTTTTATTAAATTTTTGGCGGCTATCACATTATTCTTTTGCGCAATTCAGGCGACAAGAGAAAATTTATAGCGCAGCCGAGTTCAAACGGGCCTTGTTTTAAATACCAATTAAACTGATCCCAATGATTAATTATCGCGAAGCATACTTTTAACAGCTTGCTTCTTTCAATGGCAATTCTCTTCCGATATCCGGAACAAATTTCGCAAAAGTTATAGGGACAAAATTAAGAGTCGACATATTTACAGCCTGCAGTCTACATATGTTGACTAATAGAAACAAACGCGCCGGGACACCGTGTGTAAATTATTAAGCTCGCGAAGTGCAATTAATCCGGAATACTTTGCTGCTACTATCGGCGGGAATAAAACGCTGGGCGTCAATACTTGTCCAATAAAGTTTCGTATGGTGGGGCAGGCTAATCGAGGCGACTACGAGAGGAGCGACGACGACGTGAACGGTGGCTAATATCGCACGAACGAAGTAACGAGTGGCTCCTTTAAGCGTTTCCGTCGCGAATCCGGCATTCGAGGCACGCGCCGCTAACTGGATGTATTCAAATCACAACCGGCGTGCCATGGAGGCAAGAGAAATAGTTTCCAGCTTCCTCCTTCCCCGGTCACCCTTTTCTCTCAGATCGCAGTCCGTAGACTGTTTAGCCAGGCAACCCTCCTGGGACCGCCTGCCTGGCTACCCTCTCTGCCTCCTTGCGCGGAAAGGTGGCGATGGCAGACGCAGCCAGCGGAAATCTAATAATCGCGAGATCTCGTTTCACCGAGCGACAATCCCGACGCCGATCGGGCAAACTCGATTTTTACTCCTAATTAAACTCACTCGCGCCACAGTCGTCGCCGCGTGGCTTCGCAAGCTGTCCGTCTTCCCGCGTCTGGCACGCCAAATTACCACGAAGAAACTTGCGTTCCACCATCCGACTGAGTTGCTCGAGGGGCTGAAGTCTGGCTTGGACAGACTGCGGCTACATCCCTCGAGTTGCAGCATAATGTCGTTTGCGATTACGTCATTGTCTCCTAAATCTCGAGGTGTTAACCACGTTTCTTGCAAAGTCTCATTAAAACGCCTTTATGCGTACTTTGAAAAATCTGATATTCTTAAATCCACAAACTTAAAGAAAAGATAAAATCAGTAACAAATTCTATGATATGTATAACACGGCAACGCTTTATTCTGGCGTTTTGTCTGAGAGAGTTCCTTTATATTTTTCGAAATAGCACAATTCTCAGCGGTTTGTTCCTCTACCTCAAATCGCATTCGGTTTGCGAAAGACTTTTGAATCGGAGCGAAATTGTCTCTAATTCTGGCTTTACTCCCGTTAAGTGCGGCTCTCGAAATAAATGCTTCTAATGTGTTCCCTTTTTCCAGACTTCTCTTTAATCTCTCGGGATAGTAGGCACTCGTGTGCAAGAACGAATGCCTACAGGAACGAATGAACAACGCGTTATAGAATATCACGAGATGATTAACTACACACTTATCAAAAATATGATAACTATATTGCTTGTATTACCGATGCTGATCGCCAGATTCAATCAAGATTGAGCGATTTGATGAGACAATTCCGAGAAAACTGACAAATAGGATAATCGTTGCCACAATTTAACTTGTTTCCCGGCGAACGAAGACGTACAGATGAGATAAAAAAAGAAGAAATGAGAAAGACAAGCGGAGAATGAGGGATGAGACGGGACCAAGTTTTTCACGCGCGCATTCCCCATTCTCTCACCTACCGGAAGCAGAATCGCATTATTCGCCGTACGTTTCGTCTCCCGTTCTTTCCTCCTTTTTTCTTCGTTTTTTTTCTGCTTTCTCGCTCGTGCTCTCTCTTAATTCACCGTTTCTGCTTTCGTCTTCTTCTCTTCTGTACGCGTACGAGCGCTCGTAATTTACGTCGGGACTACTTTCGCGTCGATACCGATTCAACCATGATATTCCCCGGCGACACTGTTTTTTCTTGACATTTCCCTACGACGACGACGGCGACAAGAAAATGTGGTGCCTGCTTTTCTTCCTGCCATGTTCTTGCGCACGACGATCGAACGCTATCGCCGAGAATTTACGTCGCAAAACACGACAGCCGATAGTTATCAATGATGAAGTTTGAAAACGGTACAATTCTTGTATCCAGTTTTAGTATCATAGGCAATTGTAAATTTTTTGCCGATCATTTTCATGAATATAATTTGGAAATATAGTTAGTTTGGAAAATGAATTTTATTTCAATAGGCGGTATCGTGTCACAAGTTTATATAGCAACGTGCGCGAGAATATAGGATAAAGATAAAAATATAATATAAGTTTGATATCTCTTTCTCTCTCTCTTTGAGAAACTGTGATTCGTAGATAACCTTCGATCCTTCGATCACCATTCTATTTTGTCGATTTTCAAAGACTTTATTTAAACTTGCAAGTGATCAATTCCAACAGAAATTTCCGTACGCGATCTTATTAAACGATACGAAGAAAATGCATCAAGCTCGAAGTATGTAATCCCACATAACGCCACGTTAACATGCAACGGCGCAACTCGGCTGCCCGGCCCGCGCGACCGTGTAAACTAATATTATACAAAACATTCCGAGATAAACCTATCTCAAATAACGCGACGTAATACACACCGGTGGCCCGATTAGGCAAATTATGCGTCCTAATGGGTTAATGGTAATTAGAGCACTGCGACGCCTCCGCCCGTTTGCCTCGTCATCCACCGCTGGTCATCCCGGATCGCTGTCTCACTCAGCCGCGCTTAGTCCGCGCTTCCGGCCGACACTTACGGATCATTAATAAAACGCGGGCGAGACATCGCACGCGTTTCCGTTGCGACAGTGAGAGAAAAGCATGAATGCGAAGAGAAGGCGAAATGCAAATCCGAGATCGGAGCGGGAGCTGAGCCGAGCTGAGCCGAGCTGAGCTGAGCCGTGAAGAGCCGTGGAGAGAGAGAGCGCCGGCGGTGTCGCATTTGCATATAGAAATCTTGAGGGAACAAATTTTTCTTAAAGTACCTGCCTCACGTGCTCTCTCAACCCTCTCTTTCCGCCCTCTTATCCCCCCCTTCCGTGTCGCCGTCCGACATCACCTCGTCCTTCTTCCTCGATTTGCATACAAGATTGCGCATGATGCTCTTCACGGTACGGCACGTTTCTCCTAACTCTTCCCTTTACTCTCTACCCTTAGAACCCTCTGCCGTTTCCCGTCCTTCTAACGCGGCGTACTCTTCCCTGAAAAGGAATGACTGGAGATATCGAGCAACGTGACGAGGATTTTTAAATTGGCGTTGATTAGGCGGCCACTTCATCTTCCGTTTCTCCGACGAGATAAAAGACAAATCGCAGAGATTTAACGTAGCACTCCCCTATCGATTGTCGGATAAACGGGACAACGTCAAGATTGAAAATTAGCATTTCTGATAAAATGATAAAAAATCGTAATTTAACTTCGAATGTTATTTAGATTCGGATCATAATTTTAGCGCGTAAAGAGTAATTTTGAATTGTATTGAAGAAAATGATCGAGAGACCGATTCTAAATGTAGAATCATGCTCGATGTTGCGTTGCCACACGATCGGACAAATCGATTCGCTTTAATAGACACGGAATATTTCGTTTAAAAGAAGTGTTTGTAAAATGGAACGTGACAGGCTCGTTGATGGATGGTCTTGGAAAGCGCTTTGAAAGAGAAACAGAAAGGGAGAGAAAGAAAGTACAACGTCGATATCTTAATTCAGATACCCGCGTTTAACTCTCCTATAGTTCTTCGAGTCGACTTTAAATAAATATCGTTCCGAAGTCCCCGGAGGCTAAAGATCGGGAGCTGCATATGAAATCCGATATTTTGAAATCTATGCGCCGCCTCGTGTATACCTCACCCGCCTTCCATACGCTATGGTAAGCCGAGGTAACATTGGTTACCGGTTATAGCCCGCCGAAGCTTCCAGGGATTAGATTTGATTATCGCACGACCGGAATTGGTACTACAACAGCCTGCAAACTATAACCGCTCGACCATGTTCGTGCACTATCTCTCTGTCTCGCCTTCTCCCACACTTGCGTAAGGTCTCCCTCTCTTTCTCTCTCTCTTTCTCTCTCTTTCTCTCTCTCTCTCTCTCTCTCTCTCTCTCTCTCTCTCTCTCTCTCTTTCGACGAAACAATGGGACAGATTTCGAGCTACGCGAAAGGAAAGTGACAATGCCTTCCACTTAATAACACAAGTCGATACAAACGTCATTCTGTCTCTCTTGATATCAAATGAATAAGATAAAACATCATTTGCATATATATATATGTGCATCCTAAATGCATTCTATTTCACTTGTCGCGGAGAAGGACAGCGCTAGCCTCATCGACGAATTAATTTACATGCGATTGATAATTGATGTTTCCTTTACACGTGTCACGGTTTACGAGGCTGCCGCGGTACATCGGTTCCCTTCGGATATTGATCACTCGGCTTGGCATGCGTCCGAAACTCACTGCTCGTTTCTATTTCGGACGCCGGCCACGTCCGATATATCATCGTATAATGTATTATCGCTCGTATTATTGTAACGATTTTACGCGATAATATATTCGTGTCACATCTTTATTTATCTTATTATCTTGTTACATCAACGATCCGCCTTGCGCTTGTAATCTTCACGGAAACGTTCATTATTCTCGATCTCAGATTAATTCGAATACAAACGTCGGATCGATCGATCGTGATCAAAGTTCTTCCTTTCTCCGCACGTTTCGCGCAGAAAGATCGTCCGGGAAAACGTTTCCACGTCTCGTCTCTAGTAAACTCTATCTCTCCATTTCCGTGTCTGCGAATTCTCCCGGTTGAAACCGGCGCGCAAAAGAGAAAGAGAGAAAGCGAGAAAAAGTCAGTCTGAAATCCTATCAGCGTCAGACCGGCGTGGATAAAACGTTTACCGAAACACCAGGCAGCCCGCGACATCGAGTCCCCAAACATTAAATCAGACACGTAACATCGCCGGGGGATTCGATACGACGTTCGCCTTTCGCTTGAATTCGCTCGATCGAGACGGAATCAAGTCGATCTGCCGCGGAAACGCAGAATGACACAACGCGAACGCCTGCTCTCTACGTGCGTTCGATTCGTGCAATCGAATTCGCGATTGTTCCAATCGCAAGCGTTCTATCTACTTACTGTCTCGTATCAGCACATCAAAAATAAATCCTCCAATTAGTTGAGCGTATTACACACGACGTCACTAACTAAACTAAAACGCATTATCAGAGATGATGTTGACTACAGACAATGCGTTCATTTGTCATGCGTTCGATAAATCCAAATGCGGCGCGTTTATGCGAACTAAATTTTACTGCATTGTCATGTACAATTATCGCATCGTCACGTCGACAAACGTTATCTCATTTGTACGGCACAATAGTGCGTACCGGTTTGGATATTCGTCGAGCAGAAGCATGTTACCTTAAGCCATCAATACTATAATGTGATGCAACACTGCCTAATATTTCCTTCTAAATGTTTAGGATAACGATTTCAGAGAAATTATAGTGTTTCTCACCCGAAAAATTTTTTAATCAACACAGAAAGCTTAATATTATTTGTAAGACATAACTTTGATAGAAATGTAAACTGTTTCACACATTTTATTTTATGTAAATAATTAATTATAGATGAACTATCATGTGTATAAATTTTAATTACGACAGTAGTGGAAAGTTACTAACTCACGAACTTGTAAAAAAAAAGTAACTCAAAGCGAAGATTCGGCTTTTTCATGTCGCGTCGATTGCGCGGGCGGCGCGCACTTTCGACGAAGAAAATATCGGATATCGGATGCAGTGGTGGCAGATGCCGCGGGCATAACAATCCCCTCGCGTCTCTCCCTCTACTCTTTCTCTACGCCGCAGCCGCAATGGTCTTATTTCGTGCAGGCGCATCGTCTTTATGAACACAGCGAAGACCTCGCTCTCGGCATTAGCATAGGAAGTGAGAGTTCTCCTTCATCGGCGTTTCTTTACGACTATGCCTCTGTATTCGTTCCCGCGGGATAGACTACAAGAAGCAACAACGGCTGTTTTTCTATAACGATCGTGTTTAGCGGGAAAGGAGCAACGAAAAATTTATTGTGTAATTACATGTATTCTGAGAAAATTCCGTTGTAAATTAAAGAATCAGGAAAGATTCTTCGATCGATCGATTGGGCGAGAGAAAGAAAAAGAGAAATTCCCTGAATTGTTATTATATTAAATTTTACGCGCTTTTATCGGTGGTAATTTAAGATTAATTTCTATAATTGAAATAGGAACAATAATTGTACTATTAGCCACATAAGATTTTGAAGAGATAATTACAAAGATCCGCTTTATCTCACCGCGGGTAATAGGGAAGCTATGAAAGAGAATGAAGTTGCTCGATTCGGTAGACGTTCGTCATTAAGATCGTTGTCGCATGCATTCGCAATCGTATTCATTGGAACGCCGACCAAGTGCGCCGCACCGTGTGCAGCACAATGGCAAGATCTCGCGGCAGGGAAACGCATTAAATTGGAAGCGAGCAACGTAAAGCCGCAGCGCGCGCGACCGCACGGGAAGCGACATTAATACGATATGTTCAAGGGATCGTAAAACGACCTCTCGGTAATGTTTAATACGCGATGGCGGGCCAGACAGCGTTTCGTGCGGTTGCGGAGCAACGATAAAGTCCGTTGCTCCAAATTCGAATCACCGGCCACCACCTTCTACGTTACGAAGACTCGCACATGGCTGAACCCTTCATCTGCAGTTTCCAGGCGCCGTTCTGATGTACACGATATACACACGCGAAAGAAACGTGCTCCCCGACGCGCTCGGCACGAACGCCGGGAGAAAAATACCCGAACTGCGTTAAAAATCGCAGACCGCAGCACAATTCGCACGACGTCTCTTATACTTAATAGCCGACGCGCGAATGCACACGCGAACGAACGCGAATCTATATCACGACAAAGCGAATCGACGACGGGATTATAGAAACGCATATTATAATGTATTTTATTTAATAACACGGGAAAAGCATTCGGGAATGATTTGAGTGTTCGGCTATAAACTATACCTTCAACAAATTGTGTTGGTAGAGTACGGCCAACCGTTCATGCATCGACCGAAAGTAAATCTCCAATAAATCACTGCATTTTCGAGCGCTGGATGGAGTCTGGATATAAATTCAAAATTGTATGATTGGTGGTAAATTAATTTAACGACGGATTTACGTCATTTCATTAAGCTTAGTACATTCTATACACTCGGTTGCGTATAATAATTTTGCGATATAATTGATCCCGTGATTATCAATTTTCTCATTAATTAATTGGTTCTCATTGAAATTCTATCAAGATGATAATAATAAAATAGCGTATCGTTAGCGTTTAGAAAAATATGTAATTATAATACAACGCAACATCGAAACACCTGCTGCTGATTACTATCCCACCACCAGCGAGTGTAGCCGTTTTTTCTCTCCGCGTGAGATTTTGTCCGTGACGAAATTTTGGCATTAATAAGAATCAAATATAAACGCGGCGCGGAGCGAGAGATTAGAGTACCGGACGATTTGTTCAACATCCTATAAATTTTATTATGCGGGAGACCCGCACGCGAAATACCCGCGGTCTTATTAATGCGTTTCATTTATTCCCATCAGAAGTTCCGTACCCAAGTAATCTCGATCCGTCTCGGAATTCTTTCACGGCCCGTAGGAACTTTCTTCGCTTTAAAGCCGCATTCTCGGGACGAGTGAGATCTCTTTAACATTTATTGCTGCATTTGTTCCCCTGGCATTTATTGCGGGATCCTCCGTGAGAAAGAAGACATCTCTCGTTGCTACGCAAATTTCTCCAAGTATCGCTTATATAGCCATCAGAGATATCTGGATACATCTCTGACACTACAAAAATTAGCATAACAATTGCATTAGCCTGAAAAAAAAATTCCATAAAACTTTCCTTTCTACGTTAATTCGAGATAAGTCATTATTAAAAATAAAACCATCGTTCTTTTAAAGCGTCTTATCATCAAAGTGCTAATATATTAAGGTATCGTTAAGTAAGAAATATGTGGGAAATACGAATAATTTTAAAAAAGATATGAACAATTTATATTCGTTTTATACATGCACTTTCTTCCGCAATTCTATCTCTTCGAAGGAAAATGTCAACCCGCGCACTTTCACGACGCTCGCGATGCAGCCGCGGTACAAGAATTACGCGCGGTGCAGCGAGCACCGATCCCGTGAAAGAAATTCACGCGGTGCTCGAGAGATACACCGACCCTTTAAAGGAAGATCCTCACTAAACACGAAAAGGCCCTCGATAAGCAGGCTCGGGACGTTAATGCGAAACTGATCGAGGAAAACGACATTTTCAGGGTGGTGCTACGAGGAGACGCGGGTCGCCTGGTATTTTCCGGCGAGTTCACCCCATTAAACATTTTTGCTATCTCGCTGGGATCTGCTCGAGGGTAGTCGGTGGGAAGCGAGAGAGAAAGAAAGAGGAGCAAAGTGAAAGAAAGAGAAAGAGAGAGGGAGAAAGAGAGATGCGCGAGAGTTGAAGATGGAAAAGAAAGAGAGAGGGAGAAAGAGAGAGAGAAAGGATGGAAACGAGAGCGGGATGTGGTGTGAGGTTTGCAAGAGCTGCTTGCTTGCTAGCTAGCTAGACGTCGGCACCTGTTGCTTTTACAGTCGACCCTACTTTCTCTCTTCGTCCTTTCCTCTCTGTCTGACCTCTCTTTCTATTTCTCTTTCTTTTCCTTTCTTCTCGCGTGCTCTTCGTATCACGTTTTTCCTTCATTCTCTTCTTTTTTTTCTTTCGTCTACGTACCTTGATTCTCTGACATGTCGGAGGAAAGGAGTTAAGCGCCCTGAGAGGGCAAGACGAATCGCTTAAGACTATTTACGCAATTCAGCTTTACTAGAACGAATTCTCTCCCCTTGAATTTCGCCACACGATCAGCCACAAATGCTACTCTACAGTGTATAGTTGATCGTGTCTTTTGTCTCTTAAGAGATTCCTATTTAATATCATCTATTTCAGAATACAATAGAACATAGATTTCTTTTGAATTTCCTATAAAAATCGTATTTAAAAAATATGAGTATATTCTCGACAAATCTATTTTCACGCAAACATTTATTTCATATAGATCAAAATTAAGGAACTTTTTAGCTTCGAATATGATGAACAGATAGAATATCTTTCAATTAATTTTCATCAAATCTTAAGGTACAATTTAATTATCGAAATAGTTTGTATCTAATCTCTATTAATGTATTCTATCGTGAAAAATCGACTTGAATACAACACTCATCATCGATATATGCGTTCGCAATAACATTGAGATCAAATCAATGAGAGTTGAATTCATCGTAGAAACAAGGTCAACTGCTCTTTGCCACGGGCGTGCAATAATCAACCGCAGCTTCTCGTATAAGTATCCTATATCCGACACATGCGTTGGTATCTGCCATTCAGTGACGCGAGGCGCCAATACGGAGGGTACGCACGTATAAGCGGCATACCATTGTGACGTGGCTTGATTATGTGGTTCGTACCTCCATCAGCATGCCTCTTACTCCTCGTTGATCCTCCGCCACCATTTCGACCGGCGCAAGGTGTGTTTTGCGCCCTATCCCATATCGCTTGCGAGTCCAGTGTGAGGATACCCTGCGGACACCGCCGGCATTATGTCCGTCATTATCCTGTAATAACAGCCCCGATCGATAGACATCGTCCTGTTAGACTTTGTGTTATTAGAAGTCGAGTTTACATTACGAGGGATAAACAATGTTCCGTGGATTCGTAGAACTGCTGCTGCTGCAGCAAGATCATTCTCGGTGGAGTCTACGGTTACATTCATTTTGTCCGGACATTTTTCGAAAAGCGTATTAATATCGTGTGTAATGGCTATCAACCTTCTATCGAGACATCTCGCGATAATTTTGTACCATTCTAATTGAACTATAACGCAATATATGGTAGAGAGCTAAATTGAATTTTTTAAAATAAAATTATTTATTCTTTCACTAGTAGACTTTTGTATCTATCACCTTTTTTAAACTATTTTCGATTCAATAGCAGAAATTGACTGAATATAAAGGATAATTTGATATTATGCAGATTGCAAAATGGTTTTTGCATAAATGCATTTTAATAAATTGAGTGCAAATTTGACGCATAGTAATCTCAAGGGAACTCTGTCGCTGCAGTCGATTAATGCTCGATGCTTAACGACTAAATGCAATAATGATCACATTATACATATTTGAAAGGTAATTTATAACGGTAACGCGTTTGCTATTTTTATCACTGTTTACATTATCGAACGGCTCGTAAGAAAGTATCACAGTTCATGTCGTGATTTATTTCATTATCATAACTGGCATTATGCAAGCACACGCAAAGTAGTCCTAGTAGAGAGATAAAATGCTAAAATATAAGATCTCCAATTCTGTCGAAAATTAAGCGACCCTCGCAAAACACGCCTCTACTTTCAAACTCTCTCGTTCATGGTACGTAAAAAAAAAAAAAAATCAAAAATGTTACTCGCGCAAATAACGCCTCTGGGTTACATTCCCGGTCACCGGGTATAATGGATGGCACAAATCATCGATCATCCTCCCTTAATAGCCCAACTCGCGCGCCGACTAAAAGGGGTCACGTCCCGCTTCATACAAGACATATCCGAGAAAAATCGTTGTCACTTCCAGTTTAACAACCAGGGATCCTTTTGTGCTGCAGGATCTTTCCCTGCCTCGCTTGTAAGTTTCGCTGAGTATGTAGGTTTAAAAGTTCCGATATATATACACGAAGTAAGGAAGAAAATTGCACGTATATCGATAAACTTGAAACGTTCTATTTTCTAATATCATTTGCGTTATAATTTTGCGATAAAATACGGAGTAATTAATAGTGATATTTCGCGCGTCTTAAAACATGTAATGACACAGAAGTCACTGATTCGAACAATTCAAGAAATGAAAAGTTACAAAATATGTCGTTAATTTATTAATTGTATTTCGTGTACGAGAGTGCTTTGCAAAGTATCGCGATCGTTGTATTCTGACAATTAACGTACGATAGTAATTATTTTTGCGAATCTGCGATGAGTAGTTGTAACAGTTAACTATGCGAATTAATAATCGCAGATTTTTTTTCTAGAGAATGATCATATTTCGAAAGATAACAAAAAAATATACAGAGCGAGTTGTCCTGCTGTCTGCCTATCGAGTGTCAGTGTACGAATGATAACGCGGCAACGCAATATTGTACGCCATGTAAACACCAAGGCCAACCGTTGCATGTGATGTGTGTTACCGTTCCAAAATATTTAATCTTTATTAAAATCACGGAATATTGTATTTTTTGCATTTTTATTTTAATTTTTAATAAACAACGCTTTCGATTTAACTGATTGTGTATTTATGCCATGCTCTCAAATCAAAAATGATTATAGATCTGTTTTTTTCAACTGAACTTCTTGCATCGTTCATCTTTTTCTTATACGTTCATTTTTTCTTCCTAACGTAAAAAAAGTTCAGCTGAAAAGAACAGAGAGATCATATATTTAAAATAATCAATATGAAAAATTCAATTCGCAACATGAATAATCATCTAAAATAGTGATTAATTCTGTTCGAATTAGAGAACATTTTGGAATGGAAATATCATTATTTAGTTTTTAATTCATGAGAGAATTTTTGTCGATCTGATTAATACGCACATGAATGTATATTAATTATAATCAATTTTATAACTTATACGCAAATTATTTAATTCCTCCTTTCAATGACAATTTGTGAATAATTACCTAATCATTTTACGTTCAAAAAAGATGATTAAACTTATTACTTAAAAAATAAAATTTATTTTTGCTTTAAAAATTATTTTTATAAATTAATTTATTATTATTCTCTCTTCTAGATTCTTTATCCAAGAAAGGAATAGAATTATATGAATTTATGATCAGGTATTATAAATTTAATAAAATTATAAAGACAAATTTCGTTTGAGTTTTTTAAATAAATCATATTGCAAATATAAATTAATATCAAGTTGGTTCACAAGATCATATATTTAAGAGATCTATTTATTAAATAATATCAATTTTGTGAGTACGAACGAGTCTAATTTTATTGACGAATACGTTCCATCTCTTTTAGTACATCAAAAGAGTTTGTTACTTTCATTCGAGTTTGTTATAAATGTTCATTCATAATTGCTCATCCTTGATTACCATAAAATTATTCACCCGGCGCATCTCCTTATTTGTCCAAGAAGGCAAGAATCTATGGTTCCTTTAAATCCTCGCGACTCTGTCATTATCGAAAATAATCTGGAAAGACGCGGGCCGTTTCTCTTACCTTTCTCCGGGAGAGATAGCGAGCCGAAAAGGGGAGAAACCAGTCGCGGTGGCGGGGCGGTGGAGATGGTCTTGTGAAGATTGAGAGGAGATCGCAGCTATGAGATAACGGCAGCCGCGGAGCAAACGAGCTTCACCGAGTTTGGACAAGACTTTAACCGTTTAGATGCGACGTACGGGTCGCTTCGGCGTCGCCTGAAAGTGACTGCCGCAGCCGCGTCGTTGTTCGCGAAACGTTATCTGATGGCAGCGGGCTTAACCGAGAGTAAAAGTGTTGACTCACCACGTTGCGACCAACCCCTAGCGGACGAAGGAGGGTAAATACGTGAATCGTTAGGAATCGCCGGTTGCGCGGCACGTTCCACGATTATCGCAATTATTTTTGCAAACGTGCAAGATTCTGATCTCGTTTCCGTGCGAATGGTCCATTGCAATCAATAACCCTGCGAAGCCCTGCGAAGTGTCACGAATCTGTCATACGATCATGCCTCCATTCTTAATGCCATTGATAAGTCTGATCGTGAGTTCAGATACATCTCGCATACGCGATTCACACGAAGGAAGAATTGGAACAGTCAGATTTCGAAATTCTCAGTCTAAGAGCGCCATGAAAATGCACTTCCCGACACGCGAGCGTTTGGGGAAAAATCTGTCCGACTGTCGAAATCGATATTCCGATTGCAGGAACACTCGGAAACCGATTTTTCCGGCACGCATAAAAATTCATGTCGTCATCGGGACGGTACGAGCAGCACGTAACGGCGATCGACGGATTCCGATCAGCATCGAGTCCTCGTGGCGCACGTACGCGCCGTTCGATCGTTTATTTCCGTTTCGCGCGACCGGCGGATTCGGCGGCGAAACGAGATTCGAGATAATCCCGCTTCAAAACTCCCGCACAATTCCGTCAGCTAAACTCATTTTTCAACGGCGCTCCCGCTCGTCCGGGTCTTCCCGGCAGAAGTCACCGTTCATACCCAGCCGGCTCAGTGCCTCCTAGCTAGACTTTCCCGAGCAACAGCCGACAGATAGCGGGAAGAAGATGAAGGGAGAGAAAGAGAGAGAGGGAAGAGACGGGAGAGAAAGAGGCACGGTGAGGAGTTGCACGAAAACACGGCGGAGGACCGGCGTGTTGTTGGCGAAGAGGAAGAGGAGTCACGACGCGGCTATAAATACACGCGCCACCTGCAGCTAACGTTCACCGGCTAACATACAGACCGGGGACCAAGCCGGAGGGAGAGAAAGAGAACCGCGTTTCGTTGCCAGACTGTAACGCGAAAGCGTGCACGGAAGTGGCTGTCGCGCGCGCGATCTCTCAACGTTGCGACAACCGAGCTGGGTCCGCGTTCGACACGCGGTTCGTCCCGATCTCGCTTTTCCGGATGTCTCCGGAGTTGCGATACCGTCCGTAAGCTGCAGAATAATCCTGTCATGAATCGCAATCTCGGAAATGGATGAAAAACGTATTAATGCGTCTATTAAAGTACGTTCTTTGTATGAGTAAAATCCGATTTTTTTTTGTTTTTACTCTACTTTATTAGACATTTAATTCCAGCGAAATTACTGGGAGAATTTCCGTGGCCGACTGTCATCATATGGATGGAGCAGGAGCTAAGAATATGAAATATCCATTATGCTTTAGTCATAATATTATTCTTTCATCCCCCGGCGAGGTTTGTACTCTCCACGTAGACTTATTTTTCGCGAAGAGCGCGCGAGAGAAAGAGAGAAAAGAAAGAGACACATCCTTGGAAAGGATGTAATCCGGTTGTAAGATAATAGAGCCGTTCGAGCGTAACAAAACGGAAACAAAGGGTCGGCTTCGCCCTTTATTCTAATTAAATAAACGACGATGTCTAAGGGCTTCGCGAAGATGGAGCAATCAATCAGTGACGGGCGTAGTGCCAATAAGCTCCGGAGTTTTCTATTAACAAGATTACTTCTCTCACACAGAATTCGGGAGTTCAAATGGCCGTGCGACTCGGTACCGTTCGACGGAGCTCCCTCGGAGCGGCAGAGATTGAAACGCCACGATTCGACGACAGTTCGAAATATGCGTGCGAGAGCTCGTCAGTTGTCAAAATACGACACCGGTAGCTCGGTGTTTCCATCCGGCCGGCAATGAAAAAAAGAGAAATGAAAAAAGATGTGACGCCCAACGAGGGATAAAGAGACACACCCTATCCCGGTCCAGAAACATCGTCCCTTTTAAACCCGACACCCTTGAGCGCGTGTTTTAAGCAAACTAATACCTATCGGGTGTATCACGAGCGAAAGAAGGATGGCCAGCCGTGAGGATGGAGAAAAAAAATAGGATGTAAAGCGCCGCGTCGGATAAAACGGGCGGCCTCGCACGCGGCGCAGGGGTAGTTTACTACGAGCGTGTTAATTAAACAAAAAGCCACCCCCGTATACCAAGCTAATTAGAGAGTGGCTCTCTTGCCCGCGCGCACATTCTTCGCTTCAAAAATATTTTCCGGCTGTTTGTTCGTGCTTCGAGCCTTTTTTCCTTCATCTCCACCTTCTCCTCATCCTCTGCCACTTCTGCGTATAGACCTCCGCTGTTACTGCCACTTTTCTCTCTTTTCATCTCGCCTACTTCATTCCCCTCTTCTCTCGCGAGCGGTATTTGAGTAGACCTTACGGATGCCAGTCTCGGTTTTCGTGTATGTCAGTACCAGCATGTAACTCGCGTGGTAAACAAATCTATAGATTGAAAATGAAGTAAAACGAAGAGTGAAGATGAAAAGATAGAATTTCAAAAAAGAAAAAAATAATGATCATGAACACAGTTTCCAATTGTGAAATAAAAAATACATTACAATGATGGAATGAAAAAGAAATATAGTTGACGGTATTGCAGGTAAATATAATAGAATTGCTTACAGAGAGAAATATAAAAGAAAGAAAAAAAGTGCTTATAAAAGGCGTAAAATGTGTTTTGTAATTGCAGTCTACGTTTGCAGCTTGCCAAATTTTAATTTTAAATTGTAAGAGTGATTTCTCATGAATTTTCGCTAACGATACCAAACAGATTTTAAAATATGAAGATATTAATCAGGCAATTAACATTGCATTTGCCGGAATTTCCCGCAAGGTCTCCGTTTTATTAAAACGCATCGTTTAAGAGACGACAAGATAAATCGCGAAAAGTCGTCCGCGCTATTAATCAACGAGAGATTTCCGTTTATCGTGCCAGTTTCACGACTCGGAACCGCCGAAGCGAATGAGATATATCGGCCTAAGCGGCCCAGGGCGCCTAATTGAAAATAGGTGCTTTAACCTAAATGCGTTGTATAACCGGTACGTTTCACTCGATTTAAGTACGGTTTGGCGGCGGTGGCAGATTTAGGGCGCGAACGGAGTAAACCGCGATTAGAATCCGCTAACGTGGCCGCAAACAAACACCGCGAACGGGCACACGAGCGGCCGTTCGTCGAGCCTGCGCCGGTCGAGATGCGGGAGGAGGAACGGAGGAACAGAGAGAGAAATGGCCAGCGAGAGAATCAGCTGGAGTGAAACATCTGCGATCGGATTAGCGGCGAACATCGGCAACACTTCCGGGTGATTAGGCTTATGCTACCATCGATCCTAAGTCCGCGCTTACAGCTGCATATCAGCTCCGTATAGAGTATGCTGTTCGCTGCTGACAATTCGTGACTACAAGGACGATGGAATTCGCACCGTTCGGTCCTCCACCTCCGAAAATCTACACCTAGCACGTACAACGTTGTACAAATATTTATTCGCGATGGTCGCCCGTCTTGTTCTCCCATGGGAATTTCTCCTCAGACACACGTTATATAAAGACGATGAAGCTACGTGCTGTTGATTCTCCGCCACGGAATTTTCTTCCTTTCCTATGTACGTCGTGTTTGCACGCTGATAATAAGCTCGATATTTCACGATTACTTGGAAAAATATTATGAAATAATAAAAATATTAATACCATTTAGTTAAATTGTACGTTATCTTTTAGCTAAGAAAAAACGTGATTTTTTTCTGAAATAATTATCTATGAAGATATCTTAAAATGTGATATGTTAAAATTTTCTTAGTTTTTTCCTGGCATTTTTTTTAAATTTTCAAGCAAAACTTAGGATATCGTTAGATTAAAATTTAGATGAATTTGAGTATATAGAGCTCTCTGAAATCTTTCTTCTTTGTTTGAGTCAAGGAAAAAAAATTAAGAGATATACGTTTTAAATATGAGATTTGAAGATATTTGAAAATTTTCATAAAATTTTCATAAAACAATTACTTTAATAAGTACCATCTAAACATAAAAAAGAATTCCTTTAAAACGAAATTTAAACTTATTTAGAAATTTAAACAAATTTCATTTATAAAAATCTCAAACAAATTTTATATAATACTTTGATACTTGCGAAATAAAAATGAAATCTTTTAAGAGACAGTTTCGACAAAAATCTGAGAGAATTCTCTAGTTTTTCTAGAAAAATATCCCTCTTTTTGGAATTCCAGTTCTTTTCGAAAATAAACATCTTTTTCACCATGTAAATTCGAACTTTTTATGAACAATGAATAATTAACGGGCAAAATAAACGTGGTGCATTTTCCATTAAGTACAACATAATTGAAAATAGTCTCTTAAGCATTAAAGCAGAAACGAGAAGCAGCTCGATGCTTCTTAACGTTTAACGCACTGTATAATCATGGAGGAATCCGCATCACTCGGCGGAGACAAAAGAGATCGGCCGCGAGAGAGCAGGAGTGCGTAATTCCTCGGAAACTCGAAGGAAAAATAGCGACGCGACTGCGAGACGGAAGGTGAGGAAGAACGGAACGGAAGGACGGTACGACACGGAGCGGAACGCTCTGTCCACTCTGTCGCAGTGCCGTATATTCCGCCGCCGGTGCGGTTGTACACGCGACGCCACTTTAACCCGGAGTTGTCTCACACCGACCCTCGCGTCTCACTCTTTCGTTCTCTGTCGTCCGAGTAAACTATAGACACGGACCTACGGACTAGTGTATTTTGGTACGGAGGCACTAGACCTCGGTAGATGGTGTTTTCCTCCTCGCATTTCCATTCTTCGTCCTCCTTTCGCTTTCCCAGTCCCCGGCAGAGACCGGCAGGAGGGAGAGGAGACAGATGGCGAAACAGAGAGAAAGAAAGAGAGAGGGAGAGAAACGAGAAGGAGAGACCTCGTCTTCTTCTTGTTCTTCATTCTCGTCTCTTCCCTCTCGGAAGGGGGAACAGATGATAGTGATTCTTGTGCCAAGAGCTACTCGTTCGGGCCAAGCACAACTTGGCCGGGACACAATCGAGTGAAAGTCGCGTCGCGTCTTTCGCCAAGGGGTGGCTTCCGGAGCGCGCGTAAGGTTGAGAAGAAAGAGAAAGAGGAAAAAAAACACTTAACTCGAGCGGAGTGAAAGTCAGAGAAGCGGTAGAAAATAAGGACAAATTGACTGTCCCCGGATGGATGGAACGAAGAATTCACTTCGGTGCGGATTGCGCGGCACGGCGACGGAGAATAGCGGCGGTGAGAGTACGGTGACTGAGTGCTGATCTTAGATTATGGACGGAATGAGACTTACGAGGAGCAGACGGTCGCTACTCGGGGCTGCATCACGAGATAAATGTTCGCGCGGTAGGTAAGTCGCGAACGAGTGATAAGCCGATAAGCAGCGCGATTAATCGCGGCGTAACGATTGTGATCGGAGACGCGATTAAATTGGTCATTTCGAAAAGAACGGTAATAACGTTGACGCTAAACGATCGCAATTATTCAGTGAGCAATAATTCATTTATCAAAAGTGGAGAACTTAAACCTCTCCATTCATCAAGAGAAGCTATTAGTGCTTCGATCTTTCGCGGAGTAAATTCCTAAATGTAACAAAAGACATTAATCGCAACACATCTACAACCAATTGTTCCGCCGATTAATATCTCGTAACGTGATGATACCGCAACAGATGTCAAAGCTCACGATTGCAGCGATATAATCGGCGCGATGAAATCATCAACGGGATCGACGAGTAGTTAAACGCGCTCGACAATCATTTACTTTAACTGATCGATCAAACTGATTTCCAACTTCGTTAACCCACTATAATGGATGTATGCGCATGCCGCAATATATATACTCCATGTATAATTAGACATAGTTTTAAATCGACGTTTATCGAGTGGTGGCGTAACGAGCAGGCGGTCCAGCTATAGGGAGCGTCCTTTCGTTCTGATTCCAGAACTGTTCAATTTCCGCAGGTTGATTGAAATGAAATAATCATTATTGTTCGTACCATGATCATCTAGGATACGCGGTTCCATTGCGCGCCACAACGGTCTGGTATTTATAATGACCATTGTTTCCAAACGTACGAATTTCCATAACCGGTAATTCGATTGTCGCGGTGTAACCGCGTTTACAATTTGCGCGGGAATAACATTTCCCGTGCACTCTGTGATTAATTGTCTGGTAAAAGAAAAAATGAGAGAAAAACCGAAAAAGAGGAAAGATTGGCACGGGAGAAAGCGCGCGATTTCTCGTACGCAAATAAGAAAGAGACTCGCCTCGATCGTTCCCATCTCGATAATCGTATCGTGCCGATAACGATCGACGATATGAACGAACCGTTCCATCTGAAACGTAATTGCATCATCGATAACGCACAGCCGCCCCCGCGTTTAATGCTGCTTGCTTTCCGGCGAGCGAGTCGATAGCCCGAAGGGGCATCCGTGAACCGCCTGCGCGTAATGAAGGAATTTATGACGCGAATTGCTCGATGAAAATATACTGCTCGCCTCGCGGCGGTCAGACCCTTCCGCTCTCCTGCTGTCTCGATGTGTCCTTTTTCTCCGTCGCGTTTTAATCGACATAAATTCTAATTACGTCGCCACACGGTGCGTTTTCTCGAAATCCCTTGGATTCCATTTGTTGTCCGAGTTGTTACACGCTCTCGCAATACGTTTCTCGTGAACCAACTCGCGCTGCCGACGCTCTATCATCGTCGTCGTCGTTGTCGTCGTCGTCGTCGTCTTCGTCATTATAACTGGGCGTTGTTTTGCACGACTGATTTATTAACGCTCGATGCAAGTGTTCACGAGAAGAGAGTTTCATTTCCAAGAAAATTATTTTGCGAACGACGATGATGACGATGGCTTGCTTGACGCCCGGATGTCGTCATTCTGATAGAATTAAGCGCTTACGACTATGTCGCAAATACAGTAGGATGACACGGAGAATTCAGAGACGTTGGCACGACGAACGATGATCAGGCCATCAGGGTTAATCTCTCAAGTGTCAGCAGTTGTCTGAATATAACTTGATCTAAGAGGCTGATCGCCTCAACGCTCCTTCTATTGCTTTAACAATTGCTTCAACGATTTTCTCATTCTTTTCAAAACGTCGGAAAACTTTAAAAAAATCTATATACTCTTAGTTTTATGAACTATTTCTTTTCATTCTATCTTTATAATCGTAATATATTTTACGTGAACTTTCCTTTCGCTTCGTTTAAATAAATCTTTTTTTTTACACCGACACGGTTTTGCAGTCTGTAGTTATTGTTGTGTAGAAAAATACGGATAAAATTTGCAAGATTCTTTTGCTACCTAGTTATGAACCGCGAGAATCGGGGACTTCATTACGCGTCTCATTCTTTGTTGCAGACCGGAAACAGTTACAAATCGCCAGAGGAATCGCCGCACACGGAGCACGGCAGACTGAGGTGAGTGAAAACAAACCGCGTGCCGTTGCAAGCGCGCAACAAAGCCGAAGAAATAACAAATGCAACTCCGGCGAGGTTATTACCCAGGGAAACAGGCACTCGGATAAAAATACGCGAACCGGCGAATACGCCCCGGCGACGATATACTCTATCGTCACGATGATCAAAATACTTTTGAAGAAGCGATGCGTGCTTTTCAAATTGCAAAATTATTAATTTGCCACGATACATATTTACAAAACGCTAGGTGAACATGCATGAAAATTGATGATTAATCTATAATTATCTCGAAGCGAAGAGAGAAAGAGAGAAAGAGAAAGAGTTAATGAGTCGGAAATAATTATAACAAATTTCCCGCATCATTTCTCTAGGTTCAGTAATTCATCGCGAAATGCATGGCGAGTATAGAACACTGCTAAGACTGACGCAATCTCGAGCGCAGGCGGACCGCGCCAAGTGTCCGACAGCGAGAGATAAATTTCAGAGTCCGCTTTCCTCGGCGATGCTGTACGTCGAATGTGCGATTCGTGACGCGTATCGTCCATAAGTTGCGCGCGGAGTCAACACTAAAACTGCTAGGTGAATTCTTGCGATACTTGAGACGTTGCCAGGTCGATGTCGTGCAAAATACGCCTTGCACAAAAACGAAAACTCGGGCGTGTGTCGTGACGCGAGATGAGATGGTGCCCTGACGTGGCACAGATCGACTTCTCATGCGGGCCGCATCGCCATCGTTAATCCGGACTGGTGTGATTACAGGATGCGATCGTTCTTCCAAACGACGTTGTTAAACATCAAAACGATCGCGAAACTTACGCGATTAAACGATCCATCATTTGTTTAACAACACTTAAACGACAACCGATCGCTGGAACAGCCTGCGATGCTCGCGACGCTAGTCAGAATATTTAGATGTCAAAATTTAGATGTCACGGAATATAGATCGAATTTTAAATATCTTTGTTTAAATGCAATAACATTGTTAAATAACTCGAGAATAATCGCAATGGAATATTATGAATCCCGATTTGCGAAGATATCAAATAACACGAAGGAATCAATCCCGATGATGTCAAACAAAATTGAAATTTAAACGGAAGCGCCCCAAAATGCGTTCCATAAAAACGGCGGATAGTAAAACTATCATCGATTCCGCGCGCGTTTTGCTAGCGTAAGTGGAAGATTTTTGCCGGACTAAGGAAATCTCATCCGCTATACGGTCCATATCGGTGCCTCGAGATAGCAGGTATATTCATGTCTCATAACCGTGATATTCGTTCCTTCGGCTGTTCTAAAAATGCTTATCCTGGTATCGTTTTGCACCACCGTCCGCTCGACGTATACGCTCGTCTACATTCGAGTCGAAATTCATCAAATTCATCAAATTCCGAAAAGCATTCTGTCACGTTAAATGTCCTCGCATGAATTTAACGCGTTTCGTTATATCCTCCAATTTTTGTCTCGCCGCAAAAAATGCAGCGTATTTTAAATCAATCCTGTCTATATATTCATATAGTCAATTTTATTCTATCGATGAAAATAATTTTTAAATAGCAATAGAACATTAAATACTATTAAGGATATCATATATTGTCGCATCGAGAAATTTGTTAAACGATATAAAGATACAAATTTTTAGAGAACCGTCCCACAAAATTTACCATGAAGTCGATTTATTTCATACGAAGGGGAGAGGCATCGCAATTGCCGAATATTCATGCGTCTGGCATGAAATTTTTCCTTTTTTTTTTTTTATTATGTACCGGTCGAAAAAGTTAGCCAGTCGAATGAACAATCAGTCGGCAAGATCTAAAATCAATTGACAGCCTGTCGCACGTGCAACGCGCTTTTTTTCCATTGCCGAGCGCCGTATTATGTGATGCTAGAATTGATCCAATCCGAAATTGAGCCGGCACATTAAACCTGCCTCGTTCGACCGAAATGCGCATCCATCTTGCGTTACGAACGACGGCACTATTTCCCGCTCGATTGCGATACTTTTAATGGGGAATCGGAGCGTTTCGTGTCGGCGGTAATGTAACTTCGACGGAAGCCGGAGCAGACGGGAACGATTATCTTTCATTACACCTGCGATTCCCAGGTACAATGTGTTCCAATTAATCGGCACGGGCGTGGAGATAGGGGATAAGCGTGCATATCAATGACGAATATATCGTCCTTTTACGATTTCAATTGATATTATTGTACACTGAAAAAAGAAATCTGGTAATAACTACCAAACGTATTTTGTTTAGCGTATTGATGCAATATTTAGCAAGTATTACCAAACATAATAATAGTCACCAACCGTTTGGTAATAATTATTAAAGTAAAATTAATTGCTCCAACTCAACTTTTTTTTGGTTATATTAATCAAACATTTGATTGAAATTATTTTACCGAGCATTAATATCATCTAGGCTTGATTATTATTACCAAATTCTTTTTTTGGTGTAGAATTAGTGACGATGTAGATCAATAAAAGTACAGAGTGATATTGAAGAAAAACTGCGATGTTCGTCGAACAGCAATGGAAAGATAAACATTTTTCGTCAATCTTCTTTTTGCTGTCAGATTCTACGGTGATTAAAGCTTAATTACCGCAAATAGTAGAGAGAAAGAGAATCGTATCTATTAATTTGAAAGTAAATTATGCGAGGCATGTTGATATTCTGAATGACGAGTGTCTTATAGATTATAGATAATTTCTCTCAGAATATGTGATTTATAATTTCGAATTGGACCAACATTTGACGCGATGGAACGGCTTTTATGACGTCGTTAATGGCGCTCGCGGCCGTAAGAGCCGAAGAATCAATATTGTTCAAGTTCGTCGTATCGAGAAGGATAATAAAACTTTACGTTTAAACTTGAGGAGGAAGAAAGCACCGTTATCAGGGACGCGATAAAATATCGATGACTCGCGATCGTCTATTGCGTCGTCGACCAGGTGATAAATGAATGGAAGAATCTTACAGGATCTATCTTCTTGTTTCCGCCGGCTTTTTGCGCCGAAACCTCTCGTCGTCCATTTCTCCATTTTCATACGTACTTCGATGCGATGGAATTAATTGATCGGTCGATCGAGAATTTTTCCCCATTCGCGCAAGTTTCAAAATTGCGATATTTGCACAAGAATATTTCTTGTTGAGCAGCGTCAAATGAACGAAAAAAAAAAAAGTTAATTGTTTGTCGCAAAAAAATTACCTGTCTCTTCACAAAATGATAATTGTATGAAAATAATATCGTGAGGATATTTGATTTCTCTCTAACTTCTAGTTGCGAGTTATCATAATTTAACAATCGCGGTGTTGCTCATCGAGCAGGGTTGTTTAGGCGTACCTACCCGCGTTATCAAACCTCGCCATTTGCAGGGGAGCGTGTGAATCGTCCGTAACTTCGCATCGACCGCGTTCATATATACGCGCGCTTATACATTCTGACGGGGGTGACGGGGAAAGGGCGGAGGGCTTGAAAACGCGCGAGGCGTGAAACGCCAACTAGCGCAACAACCACCCGCGAGTCACAAGGTGCGAGCGTGTCAAATTCGCGGGCCATATTGCGGTATTGCGGCCAAAGGCGCCGCACGCCGTCAGCGCTTACGCCTGTTCGTTATACAAATCTCTCGTTTGTATTCAATCCGCTGACGCTTATTTTATGACAGCGCACCCGATGCGATTTCCCGATAATCCGAGTCACTCGTACCCTCGCACGCAGCTGACGGATAATCCCTTAAGTGCTGCACAATTTTCTCACACCTTGTAAGCCCTGTATATATCGCGAGATTTTTATCTATCGTACGAGAACACAGACATGACGTGAATTTCGTATCATTTTCGAATGATTTGGGCGTTGAATTCGAAACTTGAGTCTCTCAAAACATGAATTTTATAATGTCATCCAGCGTTTTATAATTTCGTAAGAGAAAATAAAAAAATTTATTTAAAAAATAAAAGAATTATTTTTTCTTTCGCGAAATCGTCTGAAAAGAATAAAACTCAAATATTTCATCGTTTTATCGGTTTTTCTAAAACCGATGCAAAAATAATTAAATAACGAAAATGTTGCGTAATATTAACGATGCCAGAGTTAACATATCGCGAGAAAATTCGCAGATGAGAAAATACGCCTGGCGACCACTCGACTCTTTCGAAGTTATAGTCGTTCCACGCCAATGTACGTAATTGGCTGCCGACGTCGCGAACTTTTAATTGGTTCTAGCCGTACGTCCGTTTCGGCTTCGGTCCGATGATTTTTCATCCTCATTCGGCCGGAAATCGGCGTCAAAAATAATAAGTGATGTGCCTGCGGGTCGACTCTCTCGCAATGAGATCAGGCTAATCAGATTTTCGTGCAAGTGCCAATTATACGCGCGCGCACGTAATTAATAACGAAATATTAATGACAATGGGCCGCGTAATAACAACTAGAAAATTTACAAATGCCACTCGTCGAGCATTAACGGATCATCGTTGATACGACGGTCGACGGACGAGACGATAATCATTATGAGGCTTTTGTTGTAATAACGGGATTATCATCTCGTTATCAAGTGGTGTTTTTCAATTCGCGATCGATGGATGGACGGATGGAAATTAATGAGCTTGCGCGCGCGCTCTTATCTGCGTTACTCGTTAATTCAGGTAACCAAGGATCGGTCCTTGAATCCCTCTCCAAAGCCGAGTATCTATCTGTAGATACCTCGAATCGGTCGATCGGATTGAAAGAAAATACCATGATATTATTTCAAGCATCATTTCGCACCTCGATAGTTACTCCATCCTTCCTTTGAGTTATCTTTTTCTTTCTGATATATATATATAAAAGCACTTCCAAGAGATGCTATATTCAACGCTGAAGTATAGACTTCGTCGTATTTTGTTGAAATAAAAAGAGATTTTATACTTGTTATAAATAAAAAATCATATTAATAGAATATACGAGGTAGAGAAAGTATGAGATATATAATATATTTATATAATTTTATGCATATTTTATTCTATTTATAAATATAAAATATAAAACATTGAAATCATATAAATAAAATATGTGAGACACATTCTAAAATATTTTTTACATTTTACATTTAATTTATCAATTATAAATAACTAATAAATTAAATGTAAATTGTGAAAAATATTTCAGATTTATTAATTATTTATAATTAATAAAGCGAAATATGTTGGTTATCTCATACATTTTATATATATATATATATATGATATTTTTCTAGATAGAATTTAATTCTTTTTGGCTTAACTCTTTTTACTACCACATAAATATGATTTTATATCACAACCTCATGACTTTATTTTTACAGAAGCCATTTTACCCTATGTAAATCACCGTCGTACTATCGGTCATTCGCAAATACATGCGATTGCTATGCTATATGTGTAACACACATTTTCCACGCATATTTGCCATATAGTCGGTACAACGTAATTGAAGCATTCAAAAGTTTTTGGACCTTCGCTCGACGCGTTACATCTGTCGACTGTGTCTGTGAGTTCATATTTATTTTGCAAAGTTACGCACGACAATATTGTTTCATCTATCCGGAATTGGTACCCCGCTGGAATACATTTCCGCTGCGTTTTAATTAAAACGTTTTAATTTTAGAAAACTTTTGGGATAAACGTAAACCTATAACTCGACATCAGCAGTGTCCATTGCTGCTGCATATTCAGAAAATTCTGGCGGTAAACCGGTTGCATCCAAAGCATAACAAAAAATACACGAGAAAAGCGTGTCAAAATTAACTAACTGTATTAAACTATCACTACGCGATTAGTGACGCACGTATCTTTTTACTCGGCGAAAATTGAACGTAGAACAGATGATATTTTCGATGCAGCTGGATCGTTACGCAGACTGTATATCGCCTGTCATAAATTTATGATTTAACAAGAAACTAAAATTAGCGAAGGCGTTTTACCGCTGCCATCGTCGTCGACAATGCGAATATTGCGGGACACATTTAACGGGATTAGCTTTCGAGTTCGCCCATCTTTTGGCTCATCGCCAACGCAAACACGACGACTTTCACTTCAAGATTTCGTGATTTTCTTTAGTTTTCGTCGTGCAATAAATCGAGCCTCGATCTTGAAAACCAATCTTAATATTTTATTGAGATAGCATTTGACAGAAAATACTCTTTGAAAATCTTTTGCAACGTGAAGCCCTATTTGTTAGATATACGCATGTTTGTTAGATACATGCGTATATCTAACAAGAAAACTTGAAACAGCTTATTGAAATTGACTCGAATATTTGATTTTATTCGTAAATATTTGAATATTATATATATAAAATTAAACGTACTAATAAAATAAAATCCTTTCACAAATTTGAATGAATCATAAATCATTTAAAACCTATCTAAAACATTTTTTATATTATGTTATATTACATATATTTTATATTACATATTTCATCAAAATTGGAGAGGAACAATTTTGAATAATTTTCAATCGGAAGTTTTGAGAAGATGTTAGTTTTACCTGATTCGGTGGATTTTGTTTGACTGATAAATTCATTAAAAATTATCTGTAGAGCGTGCAAGGGTGCGACAAATAATAAATGCGAAGGGCGTTTACCCATCGATACTCCGATGGCTTGCTTCCAAGTTAAACTCGACGACTTTCTCGAATACGATGGTGGTATAATAGTCTTCGCGTTGTAGGAAACTATAGACGTGAGGATGAACAAAATGTAATTTCGATCATACACCAACCTCGTTTCAAGTTAGATAACAAGCATAAACGACATATGGTAATTGCCTCCATTCTTGCTTTGAGCCAACGCATTGAAAGTCATACGTAGAGATATCTAACTATAACACACTGTTTCCTTCAGTAAAATCTTCTTTCAATAAAAATATACCACAAGAATTCTTGAATTGTCATTGTAGATACTGAAATTATTGGTTCGATTGTTGACATTGTTCGTGAAGACGCCAGTCGCTTTTGTGCAATAAAACGCTAATATAAAAAACTCATTATTGAGGATCAGACAGTATGATGATTCGTTAGATAGGTTTCATCAATATAATTCGAGTATCTTATTCTGTTATCGGGCTATCACGCGGTTGTTGTGTATCGAATGACACAGCGCCGATAGTCGCCAAGCTCGTCTCGTCAGAGCGTATCCAATTTCCCTAGTGGCGCGATTTCACGTCGGGAAATAGCGTACTTCGCAAACAGCGAATTTTTACGTGGAAAGCCAGCCAGCCAGCCAGTCACCGTGCCCGGCTTTTCTCCGGTCCAGGAAACTCGAGAACTTGGCGGATAAACTCGCCGCACGCGCGACGTCGCGTGAAAGGACGCGGGCCTAGCTTGGCAGTATCATCTCGACATAAAATATGGATTATTCCGGATATTTGCATTCGGCAAACAAGCCGACGACGAGTCGCGACGCAAGTTTGCCGAAGTTTGACGGGAAACTTTTTCCCTTTGCGGCCCCAGTAATTATCGAATTGTTTGGCGTCTCGAGCCGTCATTTCTGAGGCGGAATAGCACTTCTAATCATTGAGCATCGACCACTTTAGGTTCACTTTTTAATTTTTCGCATAAATTTTCCAGTTCTCTTACCTTAGCTAGCGTTATTGAATCATTACCGAAATTTCTTTAGGACCGGCAGCATTATCGGCAAATTATGCCGAAATATTACTTTATCCGAAATATGAATTCGGACTAAATGTCCGCGCGTTGAATGACGCAAATTATTCGTATGCCGGCGGCGGAAACGGAGCCGTGCCATTATTCTCGAAATTTTTCAACGTTTAGCTGTCTATTCGCACGAGCGCGATTCTCTGGTTGCCTGCTAATAGATCAGGATCGATTTGTCGGTGGCTGTTCTCCGCGCGTTGATATTAATCATTTTAATCGAGCTATTGTTCGAGCGACGTCGGAGTAAAGAGCGATTACGTTAAGCCCTTAATCGATCGCGTTACCGTTATTCAAACGATCAGCATCATCGTCGCGATATTATTATCCGGAGTTTGATGATGCGTGCACGCGCGCGCGCACGATCAGACGTGCGGATTGACGTTTCGTTGTTGACCACGAAATCACGCGAAATTTATATTAGCGAACATATTGTCGGACGGCACGGCGGGCCGATAGGCGATCGAGCATGTCGAGGAGACATAGAAATAATTGTTATTGCCAGCGACAAATCGCGTGCAACATCGACGAGATTCCATTACGTGCGAGAGCGGCGTGATCTCGCGCCGGTTTCATCTGCCCGGACTCGATCTTTGACCGCCGTAACAATCCGTTTTCTCCTATCACTCTCTATTTTTGTATATGGCGATCCGGTCGGTCGCGATGCACACCGCGATCTCATGTTCCTAGCGCGATTTATGCGAGATTAAAAGCGCGTATCGGGCTAAGCGGAGAGATTAGAATACGAGTTCCCGACTAAAGCTGGAATTTACTAATAGTTTACGGAGAGAATCGTATATATCAGTGCTGTTAACTAGTTGCCATTACGAGATGTAATGCTATTTGCAATTTCTACGTACATAGCTGGTACCGCGAGCACCGTCCTAACCAGCATCGTCGATTTTCCAAACTTTACGCGAATTTATAACGCGGTCAGTAGATTCCAATTAATTTCCCTTCTGACGAGTACACCGTCCACGCCATGATAATAAATGAAATTTTAAAAGAATGTCAATGTTACTACAATCAATTCTAATTAAACATATAATATAACGTAACAGATAATTTTTTTTTAAAGTTAAAAAGTATTTTATCATTAAAAACATATTTTGTATAAAGATGAATCGAAATTCACTGAAGTTTAAGCTTAATAATTTTTATCTTGTCTCATTTTTTATTATTGTCTTTAATAACATCCGATTAAATTTGTAATATAATTGATTTGTTCTCTTATTGAGAATTTGAAACATTTTTATTTCATCCATTCCACTTCTTCCTGGCCATTGAAAACACATTTCCGACTTTCCTGTGTCTTCCTCTCTGACGTATGTGGAGAAGACGTCAATATACTGCAATCATGTAGGTACTGATTTTATTTGAGCGTTTCGAAATTGTCAGTAGAGAAATGTTCGAGTCAGAACAATGGAACATGTCAAAATTACACCCTTACCACGAATATACAATTTTCCTTAATCCTTTCCTTCTTTCGCGGAATTAAATATTCATCATTCAACACCTTTTCTTGTATTTCACATTTCAAGATATAGATAAAAATCGGAAGAATCACAACTACGTATCGGTATACGATCCGATTACATTTCGATATGCAAATCATACAGAGTAATCGTGAGTTCAAGCCCAAAATATCCTATTTCTCTAGCCTTCTTCGATCTTATTCGAACTTATAGACATCTTCTTCTGATACCGTGCTTTCTATATTTCTATCTGTACGCGCGTGATTGTTTCTTCCCTCTTGATGATATCCGTTACTGTTGGAATAAACCGTGAAAGAGGAGTCCAAGTGAGTCGCAGATTTCTTTCCTTAGCTCACTCGTGGTTGCGAGTCGCGTGCGGAGTTACACCCAAGAGCGAGAGAGAGAGAGAGAGAGAGAGAGAGAGAGAGAACAAGGAAAAATGTGAAAGGTAGGCGGACGGGGACGAGCGAGATAGAAGGAGGCATCCTCGCTCGCAAATGGACTCGGATAGGCGCTTTGTGCGAAAATGAAAAAGTCACGAAGGCGGAAAGTAAGGACGTACATATATACGCATAGGCATAAATATGTACGCCACGAGCGGGGGAGGAAAGGGGAAGGAGGAGTAGAAATAAATTCGTTGCACCCCGAGGACCGATATGATACGCCAAGAAAATATAGTACCGCCCTGGAAATCGATACCACTGTCAACCTGTCCGCATCCCCCGTCGCGTTGTGGCGAATACGCGTGGAGGCGGTCGCGAGGAGCAAGTTCCATATCATCGTTATTCCGGCACGAGACGATGACACGGAACTTGCAACATCGAATGGTATCTTCGAGATTTTCGAGTTTTGAGACTGTCGATAGCGATAGCGATAAAATGATAGCGAGCTAAAAAGAAAATGATAAAAATAAAAAAAGTTCGTTCCAAATTTAATCAATTAAGAACATAATTGTCCATATATAACTGTCTATTCGAGATATATGAAATTTATAATTATTATAATTCGAATAACTGTTTCACTTGATATTATAAAAAGGGGAAATAATACGTGGAGTCTTGCAATAATTTTCAAAGTAATTCAAAATAATTTTCAAAATATCATGTCATAGTTACATATTACAAATTTTGGTAAAACGTTTCTTATATAGATATTACATACTGTCGTAACCCGACGCAATTCAGCTAATAAATCGGGGGAAAACATTTGGCCATAAAGAAAATGGAGTTGCCGCGAGTTCCGCACGCGGGAGGAAGGACAGGAAGAATTTGTCGCCACTCGAGTGCTATTTCCTTGGCGATATCGATACGGTGGACTGTTTGATAACCCATATGCAATCGCTATTTTAGTATCCGTCTATATGTCGTGGGGCTTCACACACGATCGTATGAATATGCAATATTTCTCAACTCCATGGAGAAGTTACGCGTTGTACATTACATTGTGCGCGTGTCTAT
>JANQDE010000007.1:3730157-3878616 GCA_037157785.1 Cephalotes varians | reverse complement strand
TACACATACATAAATATATATGTATACTTCTGAATAAACCAGACCTTTCATCTCCCGTGCCATGACTGCATGTATGCATGTATCTTCCTTCTATGCCGCGCTTACTCACGGCAAAGTGCAAAGCGAGAAGCGCGGTGAGTTTTCGTCCGCGGAGGGATGACAATACGATTATTTATCTTGCACCCTTTGAAATCTTGATCCTAAATCACGCCTGAATCTCCGCCCCGTCCCGTCCCGAGGCAGCTATGAATTCCTCTGTCCGAGGAAAGCCCTATCTTTATCGCGCATTTAGCGCTGAATGCGGCCGCATAATTCTAGATTTCGTTCGTCTAATGGGAGCAGCACCATCAATGTAAATCTAGGATAAGCATTAGAAAACCACATTCAAACGCAGTTAATATGAAGAATGGTTAGTTCCGTGTATGAATCCGTCGTCTGTAATATTTGTCCTGTGGAAATCCAATTTTACATCAATCTATTTTTTTCATCCGCTATAAAATGTTTTTAAACATTTGACTATCTTTTGTAAAACACACACACACACACACACACACACACATCGCGATATTCCATGCATATATTCGAATAAAAATTTTCGCACAAATATGGGACAAGTGTGTAACACTGCGGACGAAAAATCTACATCAATTAAAAGAGTTTTCTAAACAAAATAATCCGGAATAATCTGATAAAATTGTTAATCTTAACATGAAAAATGTCAGCGATGTCTTTGTATTCTTGAATAAAGAGATCATAGTAGAAGAACTGAGCTAAGGATGGATACGGAGGAACAAATTTCGTGTTTCACCTGGCACCTATTAGAATTTCGACTGTCACAGAGAGCAGGGCGCACCAGGTGTTTGCTCTTACTACGGAAACCCGACGGCATCGCTCTCGGAGACGGCGCGCACTCGTCTTCCGTTTCCGTCCCAATGCACAGTCGCGTTACTTCCCGTACTCTTCCGCGTTTGATCAACTCCGGGCTTTTTACATTCGCAATGATCGCGGATCGTACAAAGAGACGTTCTCTATTTGTCCTCGTTCACTCTCTCCCGTTTGCCCTCTGCTTCTCCGTCATGGAGTTCTCTATTTTTCACTTTTCTCCACCTACCTACTTTCGAACGAGCGGCGGGCGCCTCATTCTGGAAATAAAGGGTCTCGCGAGAGAGGAAAACCTCAATCAGGAAACACACTGGGTGACGTCGTGAATATTGGAAAATTGGAAATCGGTTAACCCCCATCCGACTATGAACTCTCGTTTGGTACGAGCCCTTGATGCTTACTGAGATCGCCTTTCTCAGCCCGAACGATGCAAAGTGCGCATCGTAAAATTAATTCGTAATTAATTACATTTTCATCTCGAATCTTTATGTTTAGCCAATGATTTCGTATCATGAATTAAGCAATTATTATTTAATTGGTATTATTTAATCGTGTCATGAATTAAGCAATTATTATTTAATTGGTTTAAAAATACAGTTTTGCATTGATAAAATTTGTTTAAATCATATTCGCTTCACTAAAATTATTCATATAATTATACGTTTCACTTTTATTCTTGATTTATTTTATGTTAAGATTGCATTTCCCACAAATAGGTACATATTACGGGAATGATATTGCAAAGTTACGAGACGTAAGACAGAGTGGCCATTAGCGAAGTTGTAAATAGATTCCATCTCCGGATATGCCAATAGCACGAGCGGAATATCCACAAGTCCCGACGAAAAATTCTTGGATACTTTGTGGAGCTAAGGTGAAATCGTTCAAGATATTCCGAGATTTTTCTGCCGCCGAACGCGACGAAGATTCTGTTTTGTAAAGCAGCCTCCGGATGTATCCCGGTTTCGTAAGTGTATAAGTTCGCGTCCGATCGATAAAGCGGCTCCTCCGCTGTTGACGAAAATATACTGTAGAAAGTGGAAGTAAAATAAATGGGATAGGATCGCGAAACTGCGCACCGATGGTGGCAGCCGTACAAGAGGGAGTCGGGGGTAGATGCAAGATGCACAGGATCATTGCCGGGAAGAACAGGCTCCGTTAGATTTATTCCTCGTCCCTATCGAGACACGATCGTTTATATTCCCCGGAATAGATATTCGCATCGAGTCCCATCTCGAGTCGTACTTCTCAAATGCGTGTTCGCCGTATGCCACGATTCCCGAATACGACGCGTACGAGAAGGTGGATGGGACGGGAACGTCCTGGGAATTGGATGTTAACACTCGTCCTCGACGTTCCGTGATTTGTCGAGTCGCTCGACTTTCGATTGCTTGCCGCGTGGATGACTCATGCGACGCGGACAAATTTTCGGTTTGCTAATACCTCAGATTTGTTGATTTATGTGCTTTCAGATCGGGACATTAATTCCTTTCGTAAAACATATTGTATGTTAAATAATATATTTCGTAGTGATCGAACGTTCCTAAATATTAAAAAAATTTCATTTTATGTTGTATATGCTGCTGGATACAGAAATTATCTACGTAAATTATTTTTTTTAAATGAATTATAGATGCAAATATTGGAAGCGCGAAATTGAGAAGAGTGGGCAGCATCAACGCTAAATTACAAAGACAAATTAATGTTTCAAATAATACTCTAACAGCCTTTATGTTACAATGTTTCAAGCTTAAATCCAATTTTGGTCTAGACGGATAGCCACTTCATTATACATCCTTTACCCACGGCCTTTCATACGCTTCAACTAATACAAATATACATACGGAATACAATTGCGGTTTGAAACAACATTATCGTACCGTTCGAATCGAAATATCACGCATTTTTTTCTAACTAACAAAATTACGCAATGAATTAATTAAAATGCGTCAGATTAAATTAGCTTCTTTTAAATCCGCAGCTTCATATTCGCTCAATAACAATCGTGAGATTGATCTTACCGTTGATCGGACTATCGAAAACCGGATGCAATTATGATGTAAAGGGACACGTGCGTCAGTGCACGTACGAAAGGACGGGGGACGATACGAAAGGCTCCCGCGGGTGCGCATTATCATTTCGAAGCATTATCCCAGGTAAAGGTACCTTGTTCGTGGAGTGGCCTTCTTGTGTGCTCTGTGTGCACACATCGCTCACTGTGCGGCATCGTACATGTATACATGGGCCGCATAACGCGCGATTTCCATGGGAATGTGGCCAGCAGGGTTGAGTTTGCATCCGAAAGATAACCCTGGACGGAGCGCGGTCTTTGTGTGCGCTCGGTTTACATCGATCTACACACCGGTCATTGTATCGGAGCTCGAGCATCTTCGCGAGAAACTGTCACCGCTGTTAATCTCCGTTGCTCTATTCCGGCCCTTTGATTGCACTCGGTTAACGCGTTAGGGTCGACTATAGACATATTAACTGTCGCGGATTTAATGTTAATAAAGCGTATTTTTCTTTAATATGCATATTATGCTTTTGCCTTTACAATCTTGTAATCGACTTTGTTTTTCGCTGCTCTTCAATCGTCTGTTTTGGTTCTCATTACTTCATTGCTATATCTACTTTAATTCTACGAAATTTAAATCTTTTGGAATTGAATGCATTTACGCTATGTATTATTAACAACCAGTTTAAATTCATAAAACCGGCATTCAAACAATGACGTGACAAGATACTTAAATATCCGGAGTGTTTAATATCTGCAAATATTTTACGCGCTTTATTCTATTGCAAATTAAAAAACCATTCGTAGCAACGTATGTGCCGCCATTCTTCCCTCCCGTTATTGCCGGCGCGGCATTTTTTTTTTTACCGAACGCGGACGCTGGTCAGAGATAAATACTCAGGATCGAAATTGAATCGTGCACACGTCGTTTTGTACGCGAAATAGTTTTGCAAGCGCAAATGGTAATTGGTGTTTATTTGACGTTCGGTTTTCGTACGCCCGAAGCGACGCGTGATGCGACGGCGCGTGAACTTATGAACGTTTTGGTTCGGTTCGCGGCACCATGTAACGATATTGTGCAGTAGACGAGCTGTCACGCGACCGAGCTGGTATCCTGAAATACTGACAATGCGAAACTTTGTTGCCGCCGGGGCGCTGGGACACGCTTAAACGCCGATGCTGCTCATTATGTTTACGAATTGACACTCGCTTAAGTAGATGCCGTTCCGTGTTATAAGCTTTCTGACATTTCATTTGAATATAAAATATGCTACTAAAAAATACATATTCAGAGAATCGTAGAAAAATTTTGTTTTTGAACAAGTTTAAAATTGATGTTTTCCCCGTTATTTTGTTATTCACTTTTACTTCTATTTCTTATTTTTGATGGGGTTCAGTTTGCGCATTCTCTTTTTGGGCTGTTGCAGGAAGGCTAAACACGCTTAATGGCGAATCTACAGAATATTTGTGCCTGTAAGGAAATATTTTTTAGGAATATTTTAGAGGAATACAAACATGTATTTGTCATTTAAGTCTGAACGCCGTGGCGTTTAAATGGGCACCATCAAGCAATGGTGTTAATACCGCAATTACTGGGATGGCCATAAACTCAAGATAAATGACATTTAAGGGACTTCATTCTTTCTGGAGAAAGTTGAGCGAGAAATGTGCCTGAGAGAAAACCGTGAAGAAACAAAATAGTAATAAACGAGAGAGGTGGATGAAAGAAAGGGTGGGCGTAATACTCGAGAAAGGTACGTCGGCAGATGATTGAGAGAAAAGGTCATTCCACCGTCGTTCCTAATGTCAGTTGAACGTTTCTTGAATTACACGCGTTACCTCACAAATGACACGTGTGACGTTTATCGTTAAAGTTTTCATGAGGTCTATAATTTATTTTTATCTATAACTTATCAAGAGAACGAGAATGAAATTCGAGTTTTAATAATAATCACAGGAAATAATAATTTTCTTATCGACTCCAGTTTGCCAAATGTACGAAAATGTTCAAATAATTAATTATTAACGCCAGCTAAAGCTAAATTTGGAAGCCAAATTTAGTCTTAAATTAAAAATTATTATAATTCTGATCAATAATATTAATAAATTATCGTCTATAAATAAAATCCTTAAATAAATCCTATATAATTTTATTACGGATATTATTACGGTCGAGCCTGGAATAAATATACAATGCGTGTACAATTTCTATTTTCGTGGTTATTTTAAAATTTATATTTCTAGATTTCTTCATTCAATTAACATCAGCGGAATTTCTAAAATCATAAACTCCACCGCGATACTTTTAATATCGAAACGAGGACATATTCGTAAGAGAGGGTAGCGAACGACGGGTGTGTGGTGCAAGATGGATACCAGACCGACATTTCGCAGTGAAACTTTTAGAATCTCCGGAGAACGAGGACGGATATACGTTGGTACATTTCGCATTCCCTATTCCCGCGGGCACTCGCTCGCTCTTTCTTTCCTCTTGTCGGCCGGTTTCATTTTTCTTCTTCATTTTCTTCTTCTTCTTCTTCTTCTTCTTCTTTTCGAGCCCCTCCTCTCGTCGCTCGTATTCGGTTAGAAAGGAAGAAGCGCGATCTAAGATGCGCTATAAGTCGGCTTGCAGCAAGTGATGCCGGTGCTGTCGCTGTTGCTATCGGCTGGCTGGCTTGCTGGTACCGATGCTACTGATGGCGCCGCATACCATGAAGTACAGGGCAAGAGAGAAAGAGAGGAGAGAGAGAAAAAGAGAGTAAAAATAAAGAAAAAATTAAGTTCGCAGCAGTATGCTGATACTTCAACTTAACCTAACCTCGGCACCACAGGTGCAGTGTATAGGTCATGCGCTCTTTGTCTTCATCTTTTTCGACCTTTCTTTCTTTCCCCCTTTTTCTCCACGTCTCGTCACGAAGTGCGAGCTTGCGCTTATATTCGCCAAACTCTCTGCTTAAAATGCAGCTTGATGCTACTCGAAGCTCTGGTGAATGTTTAGATACACCTTGTCTAATCGAATAGGAAATGACTTTTCCGGACTTCGAACGAATTTGTGGCTGTGGCTTTTTCTTAGTAACTTTTTTGCAATCTACATCTTTCAATTTTTTTCTTGAGAAATAAGCTTTATATTATAAAATAACAAACAAATTAAAGAGTAAAATTTTGTTATTTGAATGTTTTGATTCCCTTATAATTTAAAACCTGTCGATGTAGAAATAAAAACAGCGTTCTGTTTGACTTTATCTACAACTGAAATGAAAATATATGTAATGCCCGAGGCATGCCGTACAACAAATTTTTCTACGTCAATCCGCGAAGAGTTTTATGCGGCGTATCAGATTCGGATTCGACATTTTCCCCGCTTTCGCATCCTGCATCTTTGCATCCTTTCAATTCTCGAGTGACACAATTTTATTTCCTCATCAAGCGCAAGCCGGTAATTAGATGGCGTGATGTACAAATTTGTTAATTTTTCGAAAGGTTAATGGCGTAGCAGACACCGCCAAAGGGCGCTCTTTCGCGTCTTTGTCTCGTCTCGCTGACTCCGAATTATTCAACCTCGCAGAATCACTGTCGGGCACCAACAGTCGCGAATTAATTCAACTCTCGCGACTCGCGCGCAGAAATACCGTAGAATTCTCATCATGAAGATAAGGCTCAGTCAACCGGACTGAATAATAAAGTAAGACGGCAATGCTCGGAATATTATATGTCGTATTAAACTGAGCGGATAAAGAAGAATAAAAATATATCACTTTGTGTCTATGGAGCCAATTAATTCATAAAAAAACAATCACTAAAACGTAATTATTAAGCAAAACGAATATATTTCCGTCTTACTTTTCAATGTGTATATGTGTGATAGATATCACCAAAAATGGCAGGTTTCGAATTTCTAATGTAAAATAAAAATTCTATGCTTATTCCAAAATCGAGATGTGCACGCGCGTATTTCTTTATTTCTTACTTATGTTAAACATAAAAGTTTTGAAGTTTAGCAGTGTCCAGCAGAGAGTATGTTATACGGACGGACACTCGACGCGTGTGTTAGAGGGCCTATTTGCAACCCTTGTGTATGGTTGGCAAGTTGCCACTAGAAATTCCTGCGGAAGCGGTTCGCCACTTGGTCACAGAAACGACTGGATGAACCGAATTAAACGAGAAGTCTCTGTATTAGATGGGAGTTTGTTATTATTACGCTCCACCGATCCGGTAATCTTACCAAGTGCTCGTTAACGACGATTTTAGTATTGGCACTTTGCGAGGATGAAAAATCAATACGGAAAAGCGCGCGTTAGTCGCAGGTAATGAAATTCTTTGGTAAATCCGCACGATTTTCTGACCGACGTCCCTCCATCGTATTTGCATTTTCTCGTTGAAAATTATCAACGACAGAGCTAACGGATCCATCCGAGGTAACGGATAGCGGAGCAGTTTAATAAATTTTAAATAGCATGTAGCATTGTCCGATGATAACAAAATTCGCGCCGAATTTGTGATGACACGCTGATCTGCTGAATTTATACCAGGGAATGCCCGCGACGTGATGACAAAATTATTACGTATGGCCCACGATTTCGTTTTCATTAAATTGGATTACATTTTATTGCGTACAATGAATACGAAATTACATGTCCGCTCACGCGAATGTGTTAATTACATCGCATCGTGAACAATGGATTCCCGTAATAGATAAACTGATTAAACGGCGCACATTTATAAATATTATTTAACCAGCGTAATTATTTGTTATATTAATGTGCCAAATAGATCCCGCAGCCATAAGTAACCCGTTAGAGGCAGGATATTACGGTATCAAATTAATAATAACGCTTCGTCCCGACGCCAAAAGAATTCACCTGCGCACGGCAATCTACATTACTCTCGCTACAACGAGGTCGGGTTTTTTTACACATTTACTAGTGATGGTTCGTAATATTTCCCGAAATTCAGAAAATTTCGGCAGCTCTCGCGTAAAAGAGGTAGATCTCGGGAATGGGAACCTTTGACCAACGCAAGACCCAAAGAAATCTAAAAATCGACGAGCGAAGCAAGAAAGAGAGAGAAGGAGAGAAATGGCTCATGGGATGGGCTACGATTTAAAGGCAAATACGCCAAGCTTGAGTAACCAGCGGATAAGAGCACGACCGAGGCACAAGATTCACAAAGCGCGGAGAATTTCTTTGCGCTCCGTTGCGGCTGTCCAGCTACTAACCGTCCTTCTCTGCTTGTCCGCACCATCATACGCTCTTTCTATCTCCGGCTCAACCTTTCTACCCTCCGGCGTCGTCCATCTTTCTCGACGCATTTTATTAAATAAATACCTGAGCCTTTTGCGCTGCAGGCACGCGCACGTGCGCGTGGACTCCCGCTAATAGAAAAGCGGCTCTTTTACTCTGCACCGTCGCAAAGGGAAAACATGATGAGCTGTTGCGCTTTGTGGAACTTTTTCTGCTCGCCCTTGTGTTCGCCGCGAGAGAAGAACAAGGAGAAAGGAACGCGGTTTGGACTCTGATATCGTCAGCGATCGGCGCCCTGAGCGTCGTCGCCGTTGCATTTTAATCGTTCTTGCGCTTCAGTGCACGGTCGCAATCTCGGTCTTGTCTGAAGATCGAAGCGTTTTTTTGGAGGAGGAAATACGGACTTCAGAGGACTTGGATTTCTGGAAGATAAACGAGTTTTTTTCGGGACCAGGTTTCCGTGCGATAGAGGTTCATATTATTTCTGATAATTGATAATCTTTGACGAGAAAATTTCTGCTAATAATAAATTAATGTAAGCGACTTATAAAATAATAGAGAGATTTAGATGTATTCTGATAATAATCTAGAAGCGATAAAATTAAAAATTTAGGATTAGTTTAGTGAAATCACTAATTTTGGAATCGTGGAAAAGTGCACAGTAAATGTCACTCTCAATCCTACAGATTATTGTCTAAAATATCTTTTTTATTATTGAATGAATTTATTGATATTGTCGATATGAAACGTGTTCTTCCTCGCTGATGAAATACTGATGCGTCTTCCTCACTCGTGAACGGGAATTGCGTTAATTGAATTGTACATCGGTCGTCACGCATATACGCCGCTAAAAGCGCGCCTGACGAACATTTACAAACAATGTTGAACTAAACGCTGCATATATCAGGCATGATACACAACAACAGGACAGGTGCCGCGGTTTGTATTTTAGTATCGCGAGTGTGCGAATATTAAGCATTTATTGGCCTGTCTACAAATAGTCGACAATACGATAATCGATACGTTCATTTATCGTGATATCGTGATGCTTGTTTATGCTTGTAAACGCCAAAATGACAAACGGGACGGTCATTTAATTCAGCTAATCCATCGAACATAAATTCGACTAACCTTTTGATTTCAATCGTGTTGAATAACTTCTGCCGATTTTTTATTTTTATACATTTTTTTATCATTTCTTATCGTTTAATTAAATAGATGAGAAACAGCCTTCTCTTTAGTTGTTCACAAAAAACAAAGGCAAAAAATCGCACTAATGTCATAAATAAAATAAGAGGATTCATGAAATTAAGGAAATAAAATTAATAAATTTATTTACGAAAAACCAATCTCGGAAATCAACCTTATGTTTTTTCATTTGAAACATCTTAAAATAACATAATCTACGAGATACATCAAATTCTAATTATTACGTTATTTTATCCGTTTCATCAAATCCAATTCATCAAAATATTAAGGCAATTAAATATAAAAATAAAGAAATAGACAATGATTTATTATAGAAATAAAATTTGTGACTGTAGAATACAAATTAAGAACAACTTCGAAAAAATATGTTCTTTCAGAAAGGAACAAGATAAATTCTTCGTTTACAATAAAAAATTCTCTCCAAGCGCAAATTGCGAAGAATATCAGTTGCATCTACTGTTGCTTTGTTTTTTTTAAATTACTTTTGTTAAATATAATTACTATTTTTCCGAAAGAAGAAATAGATTTAATTATAAAAATTAAAAAACTTATTTGAAAAGAAAAGGCTGTCCGAAAATTTTAACGCGGTTACGTTTCTCATTGCCACGTTTCGCGAGACTCAAATTTTATGATGAGGAAAGAATGCTGTTAACGTGCAGCGGAATGTCACAGTACAGGATGTAGAAAATAGTCGCGTGTACTGAATGCACCTGTGACTAGACAAATAACATTAATGTCCTCAACTACCATCCACCATCGAAGTAGAAACTCAAATCGGGATGAAGAGCGGTCATGAACGAAGAAACGGAAAAACATCTCAGTAAAGACAGGGGAACATGGAAGAAGTAGGGAGGGGGGAAAACTTAGAACGACACCGCGCAGAAAGGAGGATAGTGATTGAATGCACGACCTCGGGGGTAAGAATCGTTTCTCGAAACTGTCGTACGTAGAGCAAACTGCGGTGGCTTTGTCCGCGCAATGGCAAACGATCCCGTTCCCTCCCTCTTGTCCTCTTCCTCTTTTACCTTTTCTGGCGCGGGCTGGTAACAGCGAATCGGATAGTACCATGACCACATCCGGTTCGAGGAAAGGGAGCGAATATACCGTTCCGGGAATTTGTCCGTTTCATTTACCGCGAGATATTTTCGGGTCCGGCCGTACGAACAGAAAGGCGGCCGGAAGTTATATCGCGTTTATATCGCGAGATGAACTTCGACGGTCTTCGTCTAGGGTCCCCCACCGACAAAGCTTCTTCCTCGGCTTTTTCCATTGACTAGCTAGTTTGGCGGCACGAGGCCCGGGAAAAACATTTTCATGCTGAATTTCCAAGCGGAGAACTCTCTGCGCGCGCGTACCCGTCCATGGAATCTGAGTTCCTTCTCCGTCATCCCCATTCCGATTTCATTCCTATTGTCGTAGTTCTCATTGTGCGTCGTATGAATGAATCTGTGAGACAGTTTGTAACGAATTGCCCGACCGGAAGCTGTTCAGAGATTGGTCAAATCTCTGAATCTCTGGATCTTTTTCTCTTTAAGACGTCTATCTTAATGCGCAAAAATCAAGAGTATTCTCAATATATTTTTTTCCTGCCTCTACATCAGTCTACTTTGAGAAACTATTTTTTCTGCATTTATTTATAACATAATAACATTACTTAAAAAATGATAACATTAAAAATTTTAACATATTTCGAATTACTACGTCACATCATTCGCTTTAACATTCATCGTTCGTAATTATCGATCAAGTTTACACACGGTTTGTTTATTATTGTACAAATACAACAGCGAATGTATATCTTTCTAAATATACAATCAGCAAATAAATTGAGTTAATATGATGATAAAGTAAATGAGATCAAGCTTGTCTCTGTACTCCGAGATTTATTGAAAATAAATTCTTGGAAAATAGTTCAACGATAATCGATTTCGGAAAAATATTATCAATTTCGAAATAGTGTTAATTTCTAAACCATTATTTTTTAAGATTTTGCTTTTTCGCGTGTTCAATCATGTAGCTTATTTATTTGCTAACCAGATAAAAGAGTCTGTAGCAAAAAAATTTAATAGGTTCGATTTCCTTGATCATGTTATCACGCATGCTGTGTACACTTGATACTCAATCACTTACTAGCGGAAGCGTCGTCCTCGTCTTCGTCATCATCGCCGCCGTCTTCGTCGTCGTCGTCGTCGTCGTCAACGAACACGGAGCAGCTTTAGAAAGTTTCCAAGGCAGGAATATTAGTTTTTACTCTGAGAACCGTAGGAGTTTGCCGGCGGGATGGTAAGGATTGAAAAAGCTGGACGAGGGCGAAAATTGAAACGTCGTATATCGGCTTTGCCGTGGCTCTTCCGTTCGAAGGATCCCTCCTCAGCTAAGAGTAGCTACATCGTGTACAAGCTTTCTGCTTCGCGTCGCGTTTCGCCTCTCGTTCCGACGAGATAAAGAAAAAAAGGAAAGGGAAAAAAGAGGGAGAGAAGAGGAAAGAACGAAAATTTTGTCCTCCGGTGTAATTTTGGCCCTATCTCGCGTCACCACTCTTGCCGTTGTTGTATATTATCGTCCTTTATGCGCGGGATTGGCTAATTTTCGCCACCCTGTATCCTCATTAAAGATAAACTCCGTTTGGCCAGAGTTTTTTCAGAACATTGAAGACTCATTAATTGAAGATGTAGTTACGAGAATTGGAATTGAGCGACAAATAAATTATCGATCATATAACGAAAATGATTACTTATTGATTAATGTAAAAACGGGACATGCATTTAAATAATAAGCAATAGCTAAATTGAACTGTCTGAATTTAAATGATTAATTTTCATATTTTAAATGTTATCGCATTTGGGAAACGCGTCACTACTCGGAAATAGATTTACATAAAATAAAATATTTAACCAACGTGCAAATATCTAGGAAACTGACTTGTTCGGCGCCTTTATAAAAGTCTTTAAACATGTATGTCTATGTGTCGATGGATACACTTGCCATTGCCAACGATGTAGGCAAATGGCAGAAACACTCTGGGGAATTGCCGTGCGCACTTTGCAGAGCAGAATCGAAATGCTCGAGAAAGCTTTCGGCGAAACGTAAGCTTTAATAGGACCTCTCCCGAGCAGCAAAGTTCCGAGATGTTTGCGTGATGCGATTAATTAGCGACAAAACCAATCTGAGTGCCTCCTTCGCGTGAATCGACGACTCTGAGGAGGTGAACAAGCTATGGGATTACCACGTGCAGGACGTGAAGCACAGGCAGGATACATCATGCAGGAGAACGACGGGCATTTAAACAACCCGTACCGCTGTCAGATGAGAGACGACTGGGTGAATGAGCTAAAGTGAACGAGCTAAAGTTAAAGTGTGTGTACGTATGCAGGTATACGTGCGTCAGTTATCTCGAAAGTCTTCGTATTCCACGGGGGTGTCTCGGAAGAGGTGAAGAGAGAACGTTGCCTCTCGGTAGGATAATGGAATCACCACACCGCACGTCCTGGCGCGAGACTGTAACGGGCGTTAAGGCTTCGTCGGAGTGCTGACAAAGAAGGCAAAACGGGGAAGAAAAGAGAGAGAGAGAGAGAGAGAGAGAGAGAGAGAGAGAGAGAGAGAAAGGGAGTGCAAAGGATACGTGTCGTCGGAGTGACGAGATACAGCGAAAGGACAGAGACGTCAGCATGCGCGGTGACAAACAAAGTTTAGGTCGAATCCCGCTCGGAACCAAACTGTACTCAGCCGAGTTAACCCGTTCTCTGTTGGTTTTATACACCGTCGTTCCCTTGCGTTTCTCGCACTTTCTCGGGCACACACCAAGTTCGTTCCTCCTTCCCTCTCTAATCTCCCTCACTTTCATTTCTCCCTCTTTCGAATGAGCAACACCGATATTGCGCTTGTGAAAACAACATCGCGTTGTATCGCCCTGCGACAGTCCTCGTGACGTGCACCGAGACGCTTTGTCCTATTACTTAGCTTAACTCGCGAAAGGAAGGGTGAGAGAGAAAGACGATACAGACAGCTGTCGACCGGCGAATTCCCAGACAGCTTCGGAGACGCGATTTCGATACCGGTTAGTCGAAGTTCGCGCTGCTATTTCCGAAATATATGTTGTTTCGGCGACAGTTCCGGCACGTAGCGAGAGTTAGAAATTTTCCGACAGCGAATAATAATTTAATACAGAAAATTCTCTCGGGTGGATACGCAGTTTCATCCTTCCTGCTTTGCAGTGGGACAAACTGTTGCCCCGTTTCATATTATTTTTATCAAATATCTGTGCTCGAGTCAGACTTGACTCCACTGCGGTAGTTGTGCTAACGTTGATCCCGAGAGCGACAAAACCAAGGATACATCGCGCTTTAACGCGCAAAAGGCTAGAAAAAAACGCGAAATAAACGGGATAAATAAATTGCATAAAAAACAATGATAAAATAAGCTCGGCGCTGCGCGCGCAATAAATAACGTTTTATTAGCATTGTTTACATATTCTTCGTGCCGAACGTGCTTTACATCGAAACTCACTCTGGGTGCACTGCGTAATCTGCCCGCTGCAATGACCGCACCAATACAATCCCGCAGTTGCGTTTTTCTACCATCGTAGTACATGCGTTTGTGTCCGGAGACGTACGTTGAACGCGAAAGGAGAGACGTAAAAAAAGCAACTGAGATAAAACGGGACGGACACGGCGACACTTGTCGCGGTGGTTCTCGACGGTTTCTGTCTGGTTTCCTCGCAAGTAGAGCGACTGCATAATTTATCGTTTCGAGGAATTTTACGAGGACAGAGAAACGTTTTGGTTCTCGAATTCCACGTACAATGCCTCGTATTTATATATCGAACTCCCGTAATTGCTATCCGGTAGCGGTTGCCTAACAGGTATTAACGTGACAAAATAATCCATACGCCACTTGTGTCGAATTAAAACGTTATGAATTGGATACACACTCTCAAATTACGTTCGTTATTTTCATCAAATTTATATCTCATATACTATAGTTGCCTTTAATTTGATTTCAAGAAATCATTTATTCTTTACAATTTTTATTTCTTTAATTCCTCAATATATATGGATTAAATCTTTATTTGAAAGTAGTGTTATTTAAATTTATTATAAAATTTTTCAATTATAAAGAAATACAATATTTTTCAATATGTAGAATTTCTTATTTAAGCGTCTATGATTTAGGGTTCATTTAATTTTATAAAAGACAGGTTTTAAAGTATTCGTAATTATATTCAATAATATTGTGATTTGTATTGTGTAAAGACAAGTCGATTTCTGGATATAATGTAAAATTCGGGTCGCAATCTACGAGCGAGAATGGCTCTGGATTATCGAAGAGTCGACGTCACGTAGAAGTAGGTGCCGCTGGCGCGACGAGAGAACGGTGTCTACGAGGATTCCGTTGCCCCAGATGAGAATCGTCCCGGTTACGAACGTTATCTCGAGCGTGGATACGTGCCCGCCGGATTACGGAAGTTCCGCGGCAGCTAACTCGGACCTAAAACTCGCGTTCGTAGGCGAGCCGACGTACAAGGCAGGTAGAGATTACCGTACCTGCGGAGGGCGAGCTTTCTCGGTGCCTCGCCTCGGGATTCCAGACGCGCGCAGTCCACCGTGCCTGCTTAACAACCCCCACAGACGCTTACTCCGGATCGTAATTCGAGGTACGCGGATCATCGCGCCCGGCTTCAAACCTGATCTCCCGACGAATCTCCCGAAGATTCAATACGCGCGTGCGACGAGCGGAGATCGTGGGATCGACAGTTATGGCAGACAGCTGATAACTCCTCGATAAGATTGCTGCTGGGCACGCTTAGGGCCGGCACGAGAATAGTCGTCGTTGCTGACGGGGCGAGGGTCCGGCATACCGAGCGGCGCTCTGCAAATGCCTTCATTAGTAAAATTTGCAGATTGCTATGGTCGATTCGAGTGTTGAAGACATATCTGAGATATAAGATAGGGAAATCGTCAATGTTTGGCAAATTTTTAGAGACTATTAAAAAGAAGCGAGATAGAAATTAGAACGTAGAATGTTACAATCTTTGTGTTAGTGGTCCATTCTCATGTAATTGATAGAATCGAGAAATTAGTGACCCGATGTGATCGATAGAATTTTTCCTTCTTAAGAGCTTTAAGCTTGTAATTTGTTATCGCCGCATGTAACGTTGGCACAATAAATCATTTCTCGTCTATCCACGCTACATCAATTACCGAGTGCAACGTGATGTCACAAGAAGTACGGCATAAAGTTCTATCGTATATAAAGCTTTGTTGTCTAGGAAAAAAAAGCGATGAAAGTAGAAAAGAAAGACGAACGGTTCATAAAACGCAGCGACATATATAGGACAATGGATAGCAAAGGGAGTGGAAGAGTAGTTCGAAGACCACGGAATCCGACCGCAGTTTATACGTTTGTTTGGCTAGTAAGCCTCACGGGTAACTGGATAATATAAGCTCGGTGACGGCACACAGAAACGGCACGGCATGGTTTGACTTTGCGGGCGGTACTCTCGCGCAAATGTGTGCCTAAGTGTGTGTATATAGGTAGCGAGGGTTAGATGGGTGGCAGAAAGGAAGAGGGTGAGTCAGAGGATACACCAATGTTTGAGTTCCGTCTCGGATGTCGCTTTGCCTCCGTCTTTCTGCCTCTCTCTTTCTCCCGCTCTCTCTTCCTCATTCTATATCTCTTGTACTGTCTCCGACCTGCTCGTTCACCCAGCCATCTGACAGTTCCGACTTTTGACCTTGCCGGAGAAAGTTTAGTCCTACGACGACGGTTTCTCGAAAAGATAAATCGTTTCGAGCAAGTGAGTCGAAAAACGCTCGATGTGGAACGAAAGTTCTCTTTTTTTCGCTTGGACCGTGCAGGAAAATCATATATTGATATTTATTATTTCTAAGCTGTGATCTTTTGAATCTACTACAAACATAATAAAAGAATTCCAAGTTTAAATTATTGTTAATTATTCTCATCCCTTTTTTAATTTATCTTTTGTAACTGTTATTATTTATAAGTAGGAAACACTGTATTCATATAACTTTTAAATAATTTCTGTTACTTTCATCGTATAATTTTATTTGTCTAATTTTGCGATATCGATAGCAGCGGAATTATTATTTCAATGTAACTAAATAGCGAGATATTAATTCGGATGCAAACGTATTGGAGTCGATTTACGGCTATCAGTCTCGAATTTAAACCGATTATCCGTTAATACGTAACCGTAGTTTGGAGGAGAGCGTATCTTGCTACGAGGATTATTCCGACGGAATCAGAAATGGGCTACTCAGTAGAGACATGTCGAGTTGAGAGACGGGATACTGACCCCCAACTTGCAACGCGGAATCACATTACCCCGTCAGTCCGCGACGCGTTAGCGCCGGAATTGTACGCGCATTGTACATCACTCTGCCACACCGGACGACAATCCGTTTAGTCTAACTTTGCCAAATGCGAGCGTAAGCTCTTACGAAATTAATCAAGCGTTATCAGAAGTCCACTAACTCGGAAGGCAGCTTCGTCCGAACGAAGAGCGTCGTCGGAAGTTTCCGTACTTCCGTGTAAATACTCGACTTCGGTACTTAAAATTATCGTTTTGATCTCCCTTGGTGCGTCTGTGTGTAAAGTAGGCGACTGTTTGCGTTAGCTTTTACATCGCGCGCAAGAAGTGTGCTTTCTTTCATATCAGTTTAATTAATGTCGGTCTTGACGCTGAGCCCCTATTAATATTTGCTTCCCTCGTAAATCTGCTTTAAATTCGCTCCGCGAAGAAAAGACGGGGAACGTTCATGCGGGGAGGTAAAAAAAACGTGCTCGTATTTCCGCTTACCTCCCTGCAATTCTTGGCTCCTTAATTGCTATTTTAGTCATATTATCTCGCTCTAATTCCAGCTCATAACGTAAGAAAATTTTAAAACGTAATAATAGTAATGCATTTTTCACTATTATTTAGTAGCTTTTAGAGAAATATATTTAATTAAAAAAAAAACTTTTATTTATTAATAAATTCCACAAATTTATGGAAAAAATTTTTAATTTGGAAAGATTCCAAAAATGTACGTTCGTTGTATAATATTCAAATTATCGCGTCAATCTGCCGTTCTATAGAATTTTTCACCTATACATAGGCAATGCACCAAAGGATCGACATTGTGGTCACACAGGAAGAGCATTTAATATTTCCTTTACGAGCGGACGCGATTCCATTAGCAAAGTTTCGCACCGCGGCCAAGAGGGACCCGAATTGTTCGTTAACACCCGCTATTTTATTCATTCGATTAGTTTGGCCGAAGGGCGAGGGCATGACAGGGAAATATGTGAGAGTATGGATGTGGGTTATGCGCGTGGCAGGCGCAACTGTAGAGGGATTGCCATTTTCAGCTTTACGCGGGAATTAATATCGTATCGATTCGATTTTCCGCGAAGAGCACTGGAAGTTTTAGTGTTAATCATGATGCAACCACAGCTCGTCGAGATTCTCTTGGAAAATATTTATATGATCGACACTGCATTTTGTGTTCATTTTTAATAGATGTATTTGTACTTCTATAATATTCTTTACCATTGATGCAGTTATCAGATTGATATTTAAGAATTTTATTCTCTTTTTTCCTTTATTATTTATTATCTATTTATCTTCTTATTATCTATTCCTCTATTATTGAAAAGTGCAATTAAAAAAATTAACGGAACGTTAAAATTTCGTAGAAACGTTGCGTTCATTTTTCAGTTTTGGCACAAACACTATACAGCAAAGTTGCACGTGGCGATAGTCGCGGAAACGTGGCGCAAGGGTAGGGACACGGTCCCAGCCGTGGGGCAAAATCGGAACATAAAATATTGCTAACCACCTTGCGGCCGAATTTAATTCCCCGGACTGAATTCGAGCAGAACGTCAAGCGGTGGGATTTCCGCGGGGAAGTGGCAAGAAGGGTGATCAGAAGGAGAAGGACGGTAAAGGAGCGTGGCAGAGAGGTGGTTGGCACCGCCAACGTCGAGATAAATCTTCCTGTCGATGGCTCACCGCGGCCTCGGATTAGAGTCTACATTTGCACCTATCCTCCCTACTCCCTTCGAACCCGCGCCCTCCGTTCTAACTTTCCATCGACAGTAACTCCTGCTAGTCCCAGCTTTCCCTCGCGTAACCCCGTTGGCTCACATCCCGTTCGGGAAAAGACCGTCTCATAAATTCGGCAGCACTCGTTATAAATTCAATCCCCGTCAAGGGGAGAGGAACCACTACGGGGGATGCTGATTTTGGGAACAAGACGGCGGACAGCGCGTTGACGGCTACGCCGGGATTTGCGTGAACTTTGCGGAATGATAATACGTGCGATCGACAGCGGAAGAAACTACATCGGAATGAAAAACCGATCGGCGTTAACAATAATGTATTTCATTTATATGTGAAAAAACAACCTGTTTTTATTTCCCGGTTTTATTTGCGCATAACGATAACAATAACTATATCGTATCACGAAGAGTTGCGGAATTAAACGAATTCAAACAATTTCTGTGCATAATTGCCATTATGAGAGTGTTAATATTACACGAAAAATACGCGTGTAAAACCTTGTTTACGTTGCGTACTCACGAAAAAAATTCGATGCCGTTAATTAGAAACGCAGACTTTGGTGAACAACGTAGATAAACAAAGAATTTATTCTGCGGGCCCGACGGAGCATTTTTCACGGTTGCATGAGAAGCGTTATAAAGGAAACAAATGAGTCCGTTTATCCGGGAAAGTAGAGTACTTCTTAGAGCGGAAATTTTCTGAAGAGCCCAGACTTGACCGATCTTCTCTCTCGTAACCGTTTTATTTGCGACACACAAACCGGGATATCTCGGTCGATGTATCGAGATGCACGTAGTGATCGATGCAACATATCATTTCCATTGATACCGAAACTCTGGATCTCGGCGCAGGTGCGAGCGAGAAGAAAACGGGATGTAGGAGGTGCTAGGTCATAGAAAATCTCATGTGCATCGGCTCGAGGAAAACGTCTTTCCATTGCTCTCGGCTTAGCCTCGTCAGTTTCCATCATTGTCCATCTCTCTTAAAGGCTTTTGCAGAAATTCGAGCAGACCGTTACGTAAAACACGGTTCATCGGGAAAATTAGTGCTTTCTAGGATAACTTATAAACCTATAGAGCGAAAGCTCAAAATATACACATTTTTATAGGTTTTAAATGAATTTTCCATATGAATATTTTGAAGTACGATTCATTATTAGCGGCGAAATGTTGACGCACTTTATGCCATCGTAACTCTCCCGTGCCTTCGCAATTTGCAGAAGACATTTACTTAAGACGCGTTATGTATTCGCACGCCTTCGGGAAAGAGTTGTATTACGGTTGCGGCAGACGCGGTGGGGGTGTTATTTTAATACCCGACAAGACAGAATGCGCGCGATGCGCCATAATAAAATGCACGATGGAAACCGCGGAAGTTTCGAGGTAACGCGTACAAGGCGGACCAATTGAAATGCAGCGTATGCGGGAAGAAATATGATCCTTCCGAGGAATAATTCAGCGGGATGGCGAGATCGTCCGCAGTGTTACAGCGGCGAATCGCGATGATCAAGGATTATGATTAAAGATATAAATTTTAACAAGAGAAAATTAATAAAACGCGCTCGCGTAAAAAAGCGGCGACGTGCGTGACGCCATATCAAACTCGCAGCCAATTATTTGCGATAATGCGGACATTCGATATCGTAAAAATGCGCTGAGTAAAATCTGGTTTCCGTTTCTTTAACAGATAAACTTTTGTACAATTCTAGCTAGAAGTATTTTTAACCGATTTCTTAAACGATTTTCTCTTTGGAAACGAACATTGCACTGCAATTCCTTTCCGTGTCCGGATCTAATATCAGATACGAAAGTTAATTGAAATTTTAAGGATCCACGGAAGATAGGAGGTGACTTATCTAACGGCCGTATCGTACACTTGCTGGTTTATAGCCTGACATGCGGCTACATGTCACGATAGGCGGTCAGAACTGATGCTGTTCTATGATTTCGGGATACGCATTACGTCGCGGCTACACAAAGCCCGTACTGAAGTTTAATTATTACCACTATGTATACGCGCATTTGCTCTAACTTACGTTCTTAACTTTATGTACGTGTGCATATGTGCCATGACCGCGCGATCATATACTGTTCATTAGACATGCTCAGATAACGAGGTTCCAAGCGTATGTGAATCCAAATATATGAGATATTCTTCGAGAATGAGTCAATCATCATCATCATCTCGCACGAGAGCGTATACCGTAAATAACAAAGTTACGATTAATATCTATCCCGTGATAACTGATGTATTTGCCGCAAGAATCAATATTTCGCTCCTAAAGTAATATTTCGGAAATATATATTGCGAGCTTGGTATGAATACAAATGCCTATTCTGATCGACATGTAGCATGAAAAATATTCTGCTGTTTTTCCATTCCACGTATTTTGGTGTACTGAAGAAAACGTGCGGCAGGAACGAGGTCGACCTGCGCATTGAGAGAGCGAGATTTTTATTTCTACATTTCAAATGAATTTAAAACGATGGACGCGGTTCACGAAGTGTGTTAGCCAGAGTTCTGTACACAATAAGTGCGCAAATATTTTGGTTCCGAAATCGATACGCGAGAAATCATGAATTCGCAGACTTTTGCAGACTTCACTATTTCGTATAACCCTTTTCAGAATTCGCATCTTTCGTATAAAGCAATTCGGTTTGATTTACCTTATTCTTCTTCGAGATAACGATTTCCACGCAGCAATCTCTATATCCCTCTAATTCCGGCGATAAAAATCAATTAACTTGGAAATATAATATTTTAAATTCAATTTCATGAAAAGAAGTTGAATATTAATGCGCTACAAAGTGCGTCATCTGTTTTAATATGTATGTTTCGACTCGCAGTGCGTTCCGATACGCGTTGAGTATCAAGTAGCGGCACACACTCGCGCATATAAAGTGAATGCCGAGGCGAGGTCGTTCGTTCGAAGATGCGCCTTTGCGGTCTCGCAGTAGAAATGCCAAGCCGCTGGCCCGATGGGAAATGTCAACAACACCAAAGGCAAAAGTCAGCGAAGATATCTTGCTGTCTCCGCCCGGAGACGTTGCCTTTCGTTTGTCAAATGCTGTAGACAGACGATGGTATTTCGTGAATGTCCCACCGTGAGAAACATAACGTGGGCCGAAAATTCATTATATCCTGCAATCCGAAATTCGTCCCAAAAAATGAGATATTCTTTCTTATTGAAATCAATTGGCTTCGTCTCGCGCGCGGAAAAGTCTGTATTATAAGAACGGGTTTAATATATTATAATATTATAATTATTTTTAATGTAATTATTTAGTTTAAAACTTCAGACAATTATAATCTGTGTTAGAATTCATGATTTTATCTGTATATAATTTAATGTAATATGAAAAAATTTAAAGAATCAAAACGCATACAAAATAATTAAGAAGACACATACAAGTATAAAAATGCACGATATATAAAATTATAATTAAAATTCTATCTTAGAATTTGACGTAAATTATAGATCATTAAAAATGGACTTTATTAATACAGATGGTACTTAAAAAACTTCATATTCATTGCACAAAAAAAATCGAATCAAAAATTCAAGAAGATTTGCCGCAAATCCTTTCACGAAATAAGTCAAACTGAGGGTTTTCTTGAGCCAGGTTAGGGTTGAAGTCGAAATATCGAGTTTGGCGAGAAGACCGTACACGGATAAGGGATGGGGAAGGAGATAAAAAGCGAAAAAAGGGAGAAGGAGATCGACTATAATCCGTGAGATCGAGCCGGTAACGTGATCAAAGCGGTTCCCTTCCGGTTTCTAAACCGATTTCCTCGGACTCGTAGAAACGTGCCGTTCTTGGATCAATAGCCTTTACTCTATTTTTTTTCAGCGCGTTTTTTTCGTGAATTTTTTCTAGTATCTACAAATCTCGTCGCGCAAATTTAATTTTATCTCGCTCCCGAGTTTACAATTAACAAATTATAAATATAATTGCATATATTTTTCTAATCAGAATCAATATGTGAATAGTCGAATGACACCCTTTTTTTTTACTACTTTACATAATTTTAAATAAATATGACGGTTGATGTTATTAAGCGATTGATTAATAAAAAGATAGATTAATCGCGTATGTATTTACCAAGATATGACCTAGATGTGGTGATATTAACGAAAACGAATAGTGATGAATAGATAACTGCGAGAGCCGAAAAGTATTAATGTTTCCGTTATCTTTTGATCTATTAACGTTATCAACGTAAAGTCATTTCGAGCCCTTCACAACGAAAGTCCGCTCATATGTCGGGGATGAACGAGATAAGAACGAGAACTAATGCTCTTACTGTCTTGAATGCACGTACTTAATGTGATAATCCTGTGAAATAATTAAATGTGTCGGGAGAATGTACATCGATAGAACTCTGAACAAAATTTTACACTAAAAATAATTTTAACTGTAAATAGCAGATCATGCAGTATTAAATGATGAAATATGTACCAAATAGCCATCAGCACCATTATTGATATACACGAAAACAATGAAAGTCATGTTTTATTAAAGAAAAATTCTATTTAGGATTATTTGATTTGAAATAAACCAGGAATACAAAAGTACATATGCATTTTACATAGGTAACATTAAATATTCCTCCAGTCTTCATAGATGATCTAACTATTCCTGCGGTCGAGATTAAATTTTTACTAGCAAATATTTTTCATTTGCGGATGAATTAATCCATCAAATATTTACTCGAAATTGCGGCATTCTGTTCAGCTAAACTATTAAAAATAACTTTTATGATGACAGATATTTTGTATTTCGTGCTTTAACGAGGTTTATAAATCAAATATTCAAATGTTTTTTTCTCAAATCACGAAAATACTTTTTCGTAATTTAAAAATTGAAAAAGCATTGCTTATTTGAAGGATTCTATTCTACAATCTTTTACTTTCAACATTTGACACAAATAAATCTAAATTGAGAAAAATTTAAATGTGTAAAAACGAATTCTCGGTGTTTAAAATTGCTTGTGACACTAAAATCTTTATCAGATCTTTGTTTATATCCAAGCTATCTCGAACCAGAAAAATAGAAGTAGCGGCTTATGGTCGTTGAGACTGTTGAACCGGAGCGGTACGAAAATACCGGGAGTCTCTCGAAGTGATTCTGGTAAGAAGCCAAAGTGAGGGTGTAATGGAGCCAGAAAGTAAGGGAGAAAGAAGAGAACGACGAGAGAAGAAGCGAGGCACTCAGAAGCTCTTCTACTGGGTGGCTTGGAAACGTTATGCTGGTAACTAGGCTAATGTGGGATTACTTGGGACAGCGATAGCATCCGTAGACACAATTGAAGATTCTTTTGATTTAACTTCACAGAAAAAAATCACGATCGGCTTTGAGATATTAAACTCTCGAAAGAGATAATTCGTATTAATCACTCACTCGATAATTCACACACTTTTCAATTAACTATATTTAATAATTTTACTTCTTCTCATTTTATGAGAATAAAATATCTGTCACAGAGTAACAATCACAGAGAGAAGTACGATATTTTCTTTTTCAACGATAGCATCATACGGATGAAAAATTAATCATTCTCATCTTCGTGAATCTCTCTCTCTGCATTCAGCATAATATTAATAAATGAATAATTGATAAATACTGGTTGTTATAGGATTTTACAAGCTACGTAACAAATATCACGACAAGCAAGCCGCGATATTATTTCGAGAGCATAGATTTGCAGCGAGGTGCGTACAACGCCCGCAAGATGTTACGTGGTATTAATGCCGTGTCGTGTCTCATCAACGTCGTGTAACCGGGGGTGAAACGCCAATGACGATGATTGATGTTAACGACATACATACAGCTAACTGTATTCAGCGAGACGCGGTAACGGGCGTTAATAATCGGCGCACCTGCTCTTTTAATTTACTTCGTCGGCCGTCGAGCGATAAATCGATGATTCCCGAATGATTAGCCTATAAATGCCTATCTGCGCATTAAGCGCAACGTTCCTGCTTTCGCCGTTTCGCGCGTCAAATTTATTAACGCACTGACCGCGTCGCGTCCCCGGCTGCGTAGAGGGCGCGAAGGCAGGCCAGCAAACGAAATAAAGTATTTATTTTCGTTGCAAATTACCACCGCTAATGGCCGCTGCGAGCGCAAATTACCGACATTACGTACTCCGCGGAATCTCTCACGCGTGCTTCATTACGATGCGCGGCCGCGCACCATGTCGGCTTTAATTAGCCGTAGGTGACCCGTAATCCGTTACTTCAATTACTTTTCTCAATCCGGCCCAATATCCCGAATTTTCGAAACGGAATTTACGGAAACAAAACGCTCGAGTTGCGAATTCGTGAATTACGAGATTCGCGTAACTATTGTACAATACAAGAAAAAAAAAGACGTTTCTCGAACGATTTTTCTTCGTTCCCTTAAAGGGAATTCCGCTGAAACATGATTTGTTCTTCGACTTGACGCGAATTTGCGAAAATACGTTTTGGAAATAACGATGGATCAAGAGAGCAGGCGACCGTTATGATTTCTATGTAACTCTCTACGTAGGGGGCGAGAGGGGCTCTCGATGTTTGATCTTTTGATTGAATTGCGCGGCCAATAACTGACCTCCCTTAAGGGGTTTCGCGCGACCTTCGGGAAATATCGGCACTTTAATGTCCAGATTCGAGAACATTGCGCTTTCTTTTTCCGTTCTCTCTGTCTTCTCACATCGAGTTGATGCTTGAAATTTCCAATGTCCTCGAACATTGCTGCTGATGGAACGCTCAATGTTTGTGGAAATTGTTGAAATCAGTCGTTATATATATATATATATATATATATGTATATAAAACGGATATATATATACGGATATATATATATATATGTACATATATATTATATAATTTAAATATTATATATATATTATATAAACAATATCTGCATAATATAAATATAAATAACTATCAAACCACAGAAATGTGGTGAGAAGAAAAAAGCGACGCGATCATATAATGTAGCGCATAATGACAACGCTTGGAACGAGAGCGCGTCACTTCAGGAAATCGTTTTTGCTTGACACGAGGCGAGAAATGACTCATTGTGCCACGCCAGGTCGGCCGATTCAATTTTACTCAAATGAACCGCGTGGTGCGGTAAAATCGAAAAGAGTCGGCAGAAAGGTTAATGGGGAGGGCTTGCAATTTCCGCGACGTACGTCACAATCATGTCATCATGTAGTCAAAGGCGCCTGCGATATAGTGCACCATACACCTCTGACATTTTTCATGGAAATTGCCGAGCAATAGCGGAAGAAAAGAATGGGGAAAGCAATACGCCAAAGAATAGGAGAGAAGAGAGGAAAGGAGGGCGCGCAAATGTAAAAAGACGGCGTGTTGGGGTGCAGCGAGTCTATTAGTGGCCATCCGGGTTGAACTGTGTTTGGTTTGCGGGCTTGGCGCCCCATCTGGGAGGATTATCAACGATGTAGAAGTCAAACCGTCCTCGTAGAACCGTCCAATTAACCTCCCCCCTTGTTAAAAGACCGCAAGGGTGCGGTGATCGACTAACTACCCGATAAAGCCGCGGCTTCTCGACACGGATACGCTGTGAGAAAATAATTAACTATATCCGTTTCGGTGGATCGTTCGACCTGCATGCGCTCTCGCAAACAGCTATGTGAATCTCCGTCCTATTTAGAGAGATAGTCCGCGTAGAGATGTCTTGATTTGATGTGGCAACAGCAGGTCCTCTGTCATGTCAGACTATTCCGTCGCGTCCGTATGCACTATTGTGCATGTAACCGCATACATTACATCTACGATGTTTGAGGACTGAAATACATGAGAATTGTTTCGCAAAGAGCGCATAAAATTTGAAAACGGAGTTTCAAAAAAAAAAAGATCAAACGCCTTCCAGAATTATAAGCAACTTGTAATAAATTATTTTTCGTTGACAATACTGCTTACATATCGAAATAATGTATAAACATGAGTTTATTAAATAGAAATAAAAGAGAGATATTAATTAGTAAATTTTCAATTTGATTACAAAGAGTTTTAGATATACATTAAAAAGTTTCATATTAAAAAATTAATAATTACTACATAAATTATAATTTCTAGTTTTTGTAATTTCGATTCTGCCTTTATATGCGTATGTCAAATTCATTTTGTCACTCATCATCGCAAAGTTAAATCTGCTTGCATTCACTCTTAGGTCTCTTGAAAGAAGCTTGAAAAGAGATCGACATTTCGAGTCGAATAAGCTATTGAATTTCGATTCATCGACAAATACTATCTATATTTTGCCTTTTCAAAGAAAGATTTAGCTTTCAAACAATCAACATGTAATTTTATTTTTGTGAATAGAAGAGGAATAACGATTTTTTATTTGATTAATTCATTTCTTCTATTTTTAATTAAAGATTTCTAATAAATAATTAGGTCAAAAGAAATTGTTTTTTTCAATCTAGTAGTCAGAAAATTAAAGATAGATTATTATTAACGGAAATTATAACGAAAATTGTTAACGGAATAGACAACTGTTTTTTTATTCAAGTGTTAATATATCATAAAAAAATTTCTTTTTTAGGAGAAGGCTGGGAATGAATGTTTCTATCGGGCAAGTTAAAATTTAATATCTATTTTCTAATTGCATTCAACGCACTTAATATTATTCTCAGCGCCTTGAGACAAATTATGATTTTACAAAAATCACGATTACGCGACTGAGTTCTAACTAATTAAAATAAAATAACATGTTTGGTCTTTCATATCACTGCTTGTTGCGTCCCGCAAACACGCGCGGCGCAAGAGCTGTCATCGGCGTCCTAGAAACAACTTCGGTAACACGGGAAGCGGGATATTAGTGAACAATGGTAGCCATAATGCTTCCTGCCGGTTATAACGCCGAGTTATACCTGCCTGCAACTTGAGTCAAGCGCAAACCTAGGATTGGATGGCAGACAATTTAAGCTCGGCTTACGATTTAAACAACGGTTGCTGTACAAGCGGGCCTCCATCCAACACCCCCGGCCCCCGCCCCGTTTAAACACTCTTACAACCACCCAAATGTGGTATGGATTAATTCATTCAACGTCCCTATCTGCATCCGGGAAGGGGCTTTTAGGCGCTTAAAGCGGGAAATAAATCTATCCCGCGCGGCGAGTCTCACCGAGATCGCAGCAGCAAAGAATCTAAATTGCGGTTGCCGTTGTAATCCATCGTTGTCACCCGCGCGAAATAAATGATATCCGTAATTGTACGTACCGTACATTTTATTAAGCTGGCCATTGTTCGTCGCCGAAAGTAAACTGTCTAGTGGTGCGTATTTCCATGTCGTATATTTTGCACTGAATGTGGCTGTCCGACTTCCACTTCATGTTACGTAGAAACACGTCCTTCGAATTAGAGAAACAGAAGAGTCGGTGTCTGACAGTCGCAGTAGTGCCTCGCACTGATATCAATCGATCTAGGTCTCGTCGGTAATTTTGTCGAAATTTTCAAAAGCAAATCATTTGTGAAACACGAATGTATGAGCGGCGCGAATTCTAGAAAAATTCTTGCGCTTATTCTCCTACATGTAGCAGTAATAATTCCATAACTTATAATGTATTTTCTGCTCCGGACTGCGAAATAATAATGGTCGCCGTGCTAACTTAGCGTTACGTCAAAAGTTCCGGCGAACGTTTAACATACGTCCGACGGGCTATTTATGGTCCATGAAATATTTCCGCGTTATAATTGTGCCTTGAAGCCTGAATTCATAATGCTCATTTTCTGGCGCAGTAGGTATTCCCGTCCTGCGAGCACTTAAAAAGAAAGATATGCAAGGTGCATTAAATAAATTTACACTTTCGGTGCTTCCTCACTCGTAAAAAGATACATGACCTGATTAATCTCCCTTTTTTCTTTCCCTTAAATTGGATTTACGATATGGCGAAATTCATTCGCAATTTTTATAGTGGCCCTAATGAGAGACTTTCGTGTCCGACATTAAACCATTTTCTTGTGTTTTTACTCGGGAATGACTTTTTCTCGAGAAAAATTATAAAGGACCAGTGATACATTAAGAGATTAACATTATGTAAGTCATAAACGTCATAAATTTTATTATTAAACTAATTGGACAATACATCCAGTTTGTAATTGTAACAAAGGGAGCAAAATCCACAGGAACAAAAGCGTGAAACGAGTGTATCGCTTGGACGGGGAAAAAATTGCTAGCATCAAAAAGAGACCAGCTCGGTCGAGAATCGTACGATCGTGTCGGGAAATTGGAACAGCCAGCGACCGCGCGTGCCGCTGTTCTCGCGCTGGTTTATTCCCAGCGCTTTTAATTTCGAGCTACGGAGCGCTTTATACTTGCGAGGGGCATAATTATCCACAAGAGGATGGAGGGTCGGCATTGAATATTTTAGCTCTCGCTCCTCGCAGCATTGCCGATCTCCCTCTTTCTCTTTCTTTTTCTTTTACTCTTCTTTCGGCTTCGTACTAACATTTCTCCTTCCATAACGAAAATAAAAACGGATAAGCAGAAAAGCGAAAGGAGGCTCGCTTGAAAAGCAAAAATAGGAGAGATCTTTCTCTCATCCAAAGTCTTATAGCTCTAGGATTAGGTAGGAAAGTTACGTCAGGAATTTTGCGGCCAGCTTTGCATAAGTTCCGGTTCTATCTCGTTCCCTTTCATTCGCGTTATTTCGTATTCCGTCTTTATATTTCGCGATTCTCGTTTCGGACGCTGAAGTTCGATAAAAATGCAGAATCGCGTATTAACTTCTATATCGTAATTCAACAAACTATTTCGTTCGTTAGCCATTAAAATATCCTACTACATACTGATTTACGATGTCGCTTGTGTAAAGAATAATCTACAAAAATTAAATTATTCTTCTAAAGTTGTTGCACGTAATAAATAATCTTATCTATAGTTTAAAAACTTCAAAATGAAACTATCAAATATATTTATTCTTAAAAAATATATCTATTAATTAGATATATAATATACTTAATAAATAGATATATACTTATTAGATATGTATTTACGGATAATAATTAGATATATATTAATGTTTAAAATATAAATTTTCTCTCATTGATTTATAAAGTTAGTAAATCTTCTTATAATTAATACGAGAGATATATTAAAAATATAAATTTTGTTGAAGCGAATCTTAAAGTGAAAAGTATTCATCATCTTGACAGTCAACAAACCTAGTTTATCGTTATAATTAATACGAGGGACGATCGTGATATGATGTATGGGAGTGATTCAAGTGTAATGTTGGTTTCGTCATGTTGTAAAAGTCAGTAGATTTATTTTATCGTTATAGTTAATATGAAGAGGGGGACAGCCGACGAAAATGAATTGCATCGATATGCAAATGTCCTCTGAGTGCATAATCAATTTGATATATCCCGAATGCATTTTTTTCTGTAATATTATTACGTACGAATACTGATCGTATTTTTTTTCTTTCAATAATTTAATTTAATTTGTAATACAAAAGAGCTTGTCTCACATAAAGAACGTAATTCTCATAAAGAATATTCTCATAAAAAACGTAATGTTTCGCTACTCGCGCGACCGGTAGTAGCAAATTAACGAAATTATTATTTTGTCATCGAGGGAAGAAAAGTCGCGAAAAGTGATCGGTAAGTTCATCTTTACAGGCCGTGCACGTTTGATATAAAGTATCTCACGTTGTTGGAACGGAGGAAAAAACTGGAAGATCTGTCTTTCGTGACGCGTTTCGCCTCCCCGAACACAATTCCGCGCAGCCGGTGTTCAAGAATGAGGTATAAACCGTTGATAAATGATCACGGCAGAAAGAACAGCCTCGTAATTGTAGTCTTATTAATGGCTCGCAACTGCACGGTGTAACGACCTGTAGCTATAACACGCATCTCGTTTGTATCTCGTAACCGTAATCTGCCAATTTACGGCGTGAAATCGCTTGTAGCACGAAAACGTGCATGAAGGTATTCAAGTAAGCAAAGAGTGAAAAACAAAGTGTCCGGAATAAATTCTCAATTACTTGAAAAATAGATTCGTTTTGATTAATCTCAGAAGTTACGTTTACTCGACATAATTTCCTATAATTATTAAATCAATTCTTCTTCCAGTAGTCATATCAACGAAAACTAGTTATTACACATTTATTTAAATTATTAATTCTTTTTAGAGAAAAAGAAATGTTAAGAACAGAAATTTTTCTGCATCAATATATATTTGTTAAATCTTAGATTATGTTCTTTTAGGATGTCCAGAGGCCAAGGGGGATGGTCCGACGAGCCCTGCACTTCCAGTAGTGCAAATCGTCGCGGTGGAGCACGGCAAACGGCGGGATCGTCAAGAACGGCGTCTTCTGCCTTAGAAGAGCGCACTTCCGGTACTACGCCGTGTAAAAGTGGCTTCAGATTAGGGGTCTACGGCTGGAGGAAAAAATGTCTTTATTCTCTCGTGTTGATTCTTATGTTCATCGTCATTCTCAACCTCGTCCTCACCATCTGGCTTCTTAAGGTCATGGGATTTAGTATCGTAAGTTTATATCAATTATCGAAATATTGCTACAAATCGTTAATTAATGTTATCATAAGTTCACCAATATTATTCATAGTTTCTTTAATAAAAATTTAAAAAGGCAGAAATATGACAGCTAAATTTCGCCTATCCGTTAATTCGAGAATTTCATACGTCTTGTAATTCTTGTGATAAATGTACGAGAAATACGTCGTGCACTACGAAAACGTCGAAACGCACTCCGGTCCGGAATGATTCCTTCCGGTTAGAGTCCCCACTAAGTTTAATCTGAATAAGGACGTGCGTAACTTTCGACAGTCATTAAAGTCGACTTCCATCTTGCGGCTTGGAATTAGTTTTGCGCGAGTTCCTGAGCTCGAATAACAGGCCTCGACGAGAGATCGTACGAGCGTGGTACGCGATCGGGGAACATCGCTTTGAGAATGACAGTGAGGAGGCGCGAATGTCATTAATATAATTCGCTGTAATTGCCGGAACCGTTGCATCGACGCCGTTGCTATATTCATCGCGGAAAATTGTCATTTGCACTTCATACTTCTTCTTCCTCTGGACTTAATTCGGACGCGTTACAATTACCCGTTCCCGGAATCGACCGGGGTTCATTAGTAAGTAAGTCGGCGGCGTTCGAGCGTTCTCCTTCGCTCCTCGCAATCCCGGAGAAACGCGACCCGTACCAATTTCTTGATTGCGATAATGGCCGTAATATAAAGGTCGTTTCGATGTAAATGTCTGTGTCGCGCGCGAGGACTAGGATGGGACTTTCCTAAGTTAGCGAGACACGTTTGGCGATTTCAAATCGAACGAGAAGCCATACGCATATATTGCATTAAATATGTAAATTTTGATATGAATTTTTAGCGAGATCCTTTTGATAATTATATTATATTTAACGTTCAGCAATAAATAAATTAATATTCTATTCTATCGGTATAATTTATTTGAAATTAAAAGAATGCATCTCATTGTATAAATATTAAAAAACAATCTGCACAATGCACCTCATTTTGTATAATACCATCCGATTCGAGTTATGCGCGCAGAGATTCACATAAATTCTTCCAATCCACTTTATCATCCACTCGTATCGGCGCATTCGCTTCTGCAAATCGTCATTCGTACGTATCCGAGCGGATGCAACAATGGCATTGGGATTCGTCGATGCTAAGCTGGGCGCCTAGTCCGCTCGATTAAGGCAAAAACGATCGTGAGACACTCCAACCTCCGTCTCACACCCCTGCCGAACTGCAGCTACCTATTCGCCATTATCGAATTTATTCGAAATCGAAAGGAGCTCTCGCGATCTGGTGCAATGATCCCTCGATGGGGGCTAAACTCGGTGGAAATTGAGTATCAATCCGTAAGTAAGGAACCCGGGAGCAGCAGGGATACCCCGTGGGAAATGTAAGTCTCTGCCACTTCTTTCCCCGTCCTTCCCTCCTTCCAGTTCTCTTTCTCCTTTCTCTCTCTCTCTTTCTCTCTCTCTCTCTCTCTCTCTCTCTCTCTCTCTCTCTCTCTCTCTCTCTCGTTTTCTTTTTCCTTTCGCTATCTTTTCCGTTTTATTCCGCTTCCATTCCTTGTACGATCGTCCACCAACCCCTTACCGCTCTTTCATCCCCATTCCACGTCCCATCCTCTCACAGTGATTCTCTCATTTGATCTCCCACTCGGTTTTTCTCTGGCTCTTTTTCTCTATATTTCTTTTTTTCAAAGCATCCTTCAACCTTACTAATATCGCTCGATTTGCTGATTCGCGCCAAAAACTTCTCCAGTATATCGTTCTTTCTTTCTTTCTCTCTCCTTCATCTATCGTAAGTCGTAATTAGCAACGGTAATTAAACTCTCGTTTATCGGCTGGTATTCGCGCCGATAACTCATGTCCGATTAATTGTCTGACTCGGTAAATCAATGAGACAATCAATTAGGAATTTGGGCGCGTTAATTATTGCGCGCAGCCGCTGCGGATTGCTGCGATCGACGATTTACGAGAATTTCGATTCACGACGAGAGGATCGGGAATCGATGTAAACCGATATTTCTAGAAAATCGGATGTAAGATTTGTCGAGGAATCCGCGAATCGAGTGACCATGAAACACACACACGCACACACACACACACACACACACACACACACACACACACACACAATTTATGTGCAGCAATTTCATATACTCTGTGCACTCCATGAGATGATAAGAATATAATCTTGTAGCGCAATGTATACGTAAAGGAAGAAATTTTACATATGAAAGACGGATAAGTATTTTGCATAAACAAGATCAAATAAATCAAAATTAACAACATAACATCGCGTATTATTTTTGTACAGTTCCGATCAAATCTGTTTTAGAAAAAGTAACAATTTATAGAGGATATAGCAGGAATTTTAATAGCATGATATTTTTAATATTAATTGTACGTATGATTTTACAATGTATAATTTTTTTATTATCTGAAGTATTTTTGATGGTTTTAATGCAATCTCCCGAAAGATGAAATAAAACGAGTAAAATATTACATCTCGCGCTTCTCGTAACACATGTAAAAAGAAATGAGAAAACTGGAAGAGAATATCCGAAATTAAAGTCTTCTTGTACTTTTTAATACAATCAACCGCGATGCGGATACAAGTGTGGTGGAAACGACATATTGTACGAGACAACCGGAGATGACACAAATATTTTACACGACAATATTTAACAGCGATATACAAAGGGTCTTGGAATTATTTGATCCGGAATTTCTTTCACATGCGGAACAAATTTTAAAAAACATTTTAATGACGCTGCATTAGTAATTAACATTGCTAATTAAAATTAAAAATTAAAGTGTCTTGGCGAATTAAGTAAATGATAAATTTTATTTCCATCTTTGCTTTCTATTTTCCTTGCTTCTCGTGTAAACTTTCAGTGTACAATGCACATCGCGAAAAGCGTAAACGCAGTTTTCGGCAATACGTATTCATTATGATGTGTAAAAACTGATTACAAGCGCCGCTGAAACCATGTGTCACAAAGTGTTACATAGAGTCGAGAGCCAGAACTCCTTAGAACTCCGTTGATATCCATCTAAAAGTTTTCCGCCCCTATGCGAGGTGTTCCTAGGCGAGTGAAAGGCGCGATGCACTCCCGGACCGGGAAATATTTCATGCTCACCGTACTTTCCCTCCTCCCCACCATCTTTATCCACCCATCCTCTCCGAACATTCATATTTGATGAGAGTCTCAGTCTGCCTCCCACTGCCTCTTTTCACTCTCGAGTTACCTCGTCTCGGCCAACCTCGACCGACGTTCTCCTTCCCGCTCCTCCGCCGCAAACGATACCGCGAAGAAATTAAATCATTTTTCTCAATTAAGAAAACCGTCTTGCTCGTCGTGCGCTCTCGTAACTGCGAAACTTTCGCCCCGGCGGAATTAATTAAGAGCCCCTCGATCGGCGTGCTCTTTATTAATGAAGTCTGGTTCCGCTGCGATCGATGTTACCGGTTAAATTACACGTATGGCTAACGATTTCCCCAGCATATTCATTCGTGAATTGTACGAAACGGTCTCAGAAATACGCTCGAATAGTCTTTCTGATGAAGTTGAAATCAATTTTCTTTTCTAGTGGAAAATTAAACGTCTGATATCTTCTGATCTTTTCGCAACTTTAAATATCTAAGCTTCTTATAATTTGAGAAACTTCCTTCATTTATTATTTACGTTTTACACCATCCGAGATTTTACTTCATTAATTTTTAATACCTGCTCTCGTTTGTGTTATGTTTGTGTCGCCGCCGCGTTTTATTTGCAATCTTGCACTCCGTACTATCTGGATACATTTTTATTGATTTATGTTTGCGTTTTTATGACGGCATAAAAAGATTTTCCCTATGAGGCACTTTTTCGAGGCATGAGTACCGATATTTCGGGTTCCTTTTGGGATTCCTATCAAGTGAAGAGGTCTTAGGAGAGATCTTCGATTACGGACAATATATAATATACCCTGAAATGTTATGTCGGACGTAACGATATACAGACACTATATTGGCACTAACGGCTTACATACATGGCCATAGCGAACAGATGCCCCTTCCACCTAATATCGCTTGCGGGACCTTACTCTCTATAACCCTTGTATCCATAGAGAATTCACCTGTATACATTCCTTCCTACATCCTCTACGAAGATATATATTGCACACGCGCCTTCCACACCCATACAAGGTGGCTCCTTTCGCAGGACCCCTTCCATACAGAATCAATTGAAATCCATGTCTCGAAATGAATACTTGGCCACTTAAGTCATGTACATTCATGTACGTTTCCACGTGTAAAATTGACATTTTTTTTTTATTTTAATCTCGTGCTTTTGAGATACAGTAAGATACAGTAGGTACGATAAGATAAATGAGAATAGATTTTTATTGTTAGAATGTTTTGTACAAATTTTGAGATAATAAGAATAATTGCGTTTTAATATTTTTTTAAATCAAATTAACGATTTTCATTAGAAACGATATAAAAATTTCAATCGATATTCTTTCAATAAATCATGTTGAATAAATTTAATATTCTTGAAGTTATTGACATAAAATTTAATTACTATCGGTAATTGATACGTATAATCTATAATATAATATGTTCTTATTATGTTCTCATTAATATATTTACATGAATGAATAAATATAGAAAATTTTTTCATAGGTCGGAATATGAAATTAATAAATCTACATAAATTAAATGATCGGATTAAATACCATCATAATTTTATTTTACGACAGATTCTGTTGCACATTTTTATTTAAACGAGGATTAAACATAGAAGTAAACTTTGTTACAAGATTTTCGACCAAAATTCAAAAGTATGGATGTGTGTAAAAGCGCAAGTGGTCACCCTGTATACGTTACATATATACGTGTGTTAGTATTAAAGGATATCCATTATAGCACCTAGCCACCAAGTGCAAGTGCAATATAGCGGGTATAGCGCCATGAATTTTGAACGTACAGCAGTGCTGTAGTACGTTAGTGGTGGCGGTTATAGGTTGGTTCGCATAGAAGGCCGAACAGACAAGTTTATTGTTTCCAGGGATTTCGCACCAAGCCACGAGAGACTGTCGTACGAATCTCTTATGAAGAATTCATATTTCATCAATCAATCCCCTCAATAATTATTTTTATTGATTATCTTCCGCGCCTCGTCTCAAATTTTTCAGATTTTTAGCTTCTAACATACTGTTGGTTTAGATGTATTGGTTTAGATGTATTGATAAAGTATATATATATATAAGCAGAATAAATCGCGAGAAGTTACGTTAATAATTTACGAAACAGATCTATTTCTACAGAACTTATTCCGCATATATCCGTTTAAATCAGCTGCAATAGTTATAAATCTAGATCTCGCTCTACTATCGTCGTAACTCCACTTTCCATATCGCCGATCGAGGCCGCGCTCGTCGCAAGCCAAAAGTCAACAAAACAATATCTGTCCCACAAAAATTGCCGTGGCGAAGATTTAAATTCGGCAGTCGCATTACGCCAGCCGTCGCGACGTTTTTATTGATTTCCCATTTTGAACCACCGATCCCGCAGCTCTATATCACAAGCCAGATTGGGGTTATAGGTTCCCCTTCCCCCCCCTCATATTGTATAATCCGTGGAAATGTGTGTCGCGCAACATGTACTCGACTGACCCGGAATGCAAAGGGAATGATGGTTTCTATCTGAATGCTGCGTTTCAGCGAAATGTTGATAAGAGGAGGTGAAATGCAACAAATTATTATATCGAAACTGGAAAAAAGATACGATTCGAGAGGAAGTGGAGGCGACTCGCTCAGGAAACGGCTGGAATATTATAAGAGAGGATTCCGGAGAAGAGACAAGTGCGCGCCAGCATTAATGATGCCTCGAGGGTGTCTCATCTCCAGAATCCCCTTTATATAATTGTTGCCATAAAAAGAATATCTATATATATGTATGTATATATATATTTTTTTTTAATAAATAAAACAATCGCCCCATTGTACATTGAATCTTTTGCGCACTCATTACCTTCGAAAAAAGAAATAATTTGGATGGGAAACTTTGCGATAATGGTTCGTTATGTGACGTGATTTTCTGTACATGTTAACACATTATTATCTCGTTTTATTAACATTTATCGCGTGAATAAATACAGTTAAAAATCAGTCAACACAATGAGAGAAAGAGAAAGAAAGAGATCCCATGATTTCGTTTTTCTTTTAATGTTAACTGTAATTTGTTCTTATATACTGTATATCACGGAATAAAAATTAAATTGTCGCATATAAAAATCGAATATACAGCAACTGACACGTTGTCAATGCTCGAATTTATAGCATTAAGTGTAATTTCCGTCCGTAAACCGATATACTTCGTCGACCAACGAATAATCCTTCTGTCGATTCGCCGATGATGAGCCGGACGAAGTCGTTGCTGGGACGAGCGAGTTGTTAATCCTCGCAAGGCGCGTCAGGAAGGAAGCTCGCGATTTAATCCCCGCGCCGTCGCGCGGTAAAATAACATGAAATGGCGATGTCGCGGGTGCAAGGAGGACGCGACGGGGTGGAAAGTGGCGTCCGGGAATGGACCGGATTCGGTTATGGCGAGCAAAGGGGTTCATCGAGGATGTCCCGGAGGAAGAGGCGGTGACAGGGGTTCAGAGTCGGATTACTCGCGGCGCGACGCAGAAGTTAGGCGAGACTACGTAGTGTCGTCCGGCTCGGGATAATTACGTGAGGTGCATTAGCGTGGCCCGCACGTAGTGGCACACGTGCATATGTGTAATCACAGGCAGCGCGGACCGCGACGTACGTACGTGTGAGAAGGCGAAACATACGGCTGCTTGTCATGGAAAGTATACGTACATGTGAGTTAACCCATCAGCGGTGCGGTCGTGCAAACTCACGCGAATGCTACACTCGTACGCAGAAAGATGAATGTAACGATTATTTTTTTTTTTATAATGACTTCCGGCGAATAATTAAGAGCAGGAGGCGCGATACCGCAGACACTAATTACATGATTATGAGGCTTTGTTAATTATTGTAATTAGTCTTAATAAAAAGAAAAAATCAATAAAAATTTTGAAAGATTCATAGCCAAGAGAGTCAGCGTATTGTACTTTTGTACTTTTTCAATTTTCCGCGAAGTGAGATGTACGCGATCAGTTCGCCAAAATGACATGACGGGCGCGTTCAACGCATCGACTTCTGTTCATTTGCAGGAACAAAATTCATTGCAGTTAAAATCTGACTACGCCTTGGAGTGAATTTCATACGGATGTAGATTTATGTTAAAACAATTTAGAGGAAATATATTCTTGAATTCTCGCTTTGCTCGGTGTAATTTAAATACATTGAATACATTCAAAGCTCAAATGAAAACAATTTTTACAAAGCTTGATCGAAAATGTAAGAATATTAAAAAATTTAATATTAAAAGTAAAATATATTAACGTAAATAATAAATATGTTAACATTAATGTAAAATAATGTTTTGATTACAATACTAATAGGAAGTTTTTTCGATGTATTATGATTAAATTTATTTTTATATAATCCGATCTACTCTTAATCATAAAAATTGATCTCCGTTCTCAAAATTATTTAAAAAGGGAAAAGCTTAAAATATTTGCGATATGAAATATCACAGCTGTAAATTCTGTAAGCGGTTTTCTCAGATGTCTCCTTTTCTATTTTAAAATTCTCAAATATAATTATTTAATCGAGCAAGAGAAAATTATGAGAGAAATTTAGGATACATTATAATAAATTATATAATGATATTAATTTGAAAACAAAAAGATACACAAACAGAAATAGAGACAAGAAAAATGAGAAAAATATATTCACATAATCTAAAAAAGTGTCATAAAAAATTTAGAAGAAAATTTAGAGAAATGTATGAATAATACGAATAATAAAATATCTATAGTTTCTCGGATAAAGCTTATCTCGATAAAAGAGCAGCGGAAAAGTGGTTGCGTTAGAACAAGCGGAGAACGAAAATGAAATGCTTTTATAATCTTTGTAAATATGATATGCTTTACATTAATTTATGAACGAAGCGACCAGCCGAGTAATGTCGAGCCGAGGCGTCGTTACGATGATATACGCTTACTAGGGATGTTATTTGGATTTCATTACATGCACCGACAGACGCCACCCGTCCCTGACTCACCCTTGTCACGTGAATCGCACGTCTCGACATGCTGAGCGAGAATTCGGAGCGCGAGATAATAACGCGACGCGAAAATTTTTTTTTATAGAGGAAACGCAAATATAAATTCATCGAATTCGCCGCACTGATTGATTTCAACGTGTTCGGAAGTCTGTTAATCGGTCACATCGCGCAATTTCCGCCACCAAGCGCGAATCCGCAATTTTTCGATATGATAAATACTTGATGCTCGCGATGGCAACCAATCGCGCCGACACGAAGGAAATATATTCGGTTCGATCTACCGCCAGAAATTCAATCGGCTAATTGCACGGATTTTCCTTTTTGTTTTATGTTTTTTTTTTTCAGAAAAACTAAAACGCGATCGGGATAGAGAGGTGGAAAAAGGCACGCGCCCGATCGCGCTGCGAGAGAGGGCTAAGGGTCGATATTTTTTATTGTCGCTTAAATCCCCTTATCAACGGCCGACAGACAACGAGATAAAACGGGTATAAAGCCTCGGACTTAATGATAGCTGTCTGACGGTAGATTACTTTTACTACTGCCGCTCGTTCTCATCATCACGATTGGACGATCTTCTCGACTCCGGTGGTTCCTTCAGACCGTCTGGCGATCCTAAAAAGCAGGTGCAGCCGCAGTTCGTTCTTCCTGTCTTTCTCTTTCTCTCTCTTTCGCTGCTTCTTCCTCGTTTCCTCATTCTTTTCTCGTTCCTCCATTCACCTCTCTCCACTTGCATCTTTTTCTTTTTATTGTGTACCTTGTCTTTCTTTCTCGCCGTTTTCGTATCTCTCGTTTTCTCCCGTTCTTACTCTTCTCGTATGATCATGTCTCCTTCTATTTCTTCCTCACACTCTTGCTGACTCTCCGTGGACGCTATTGGAGTTTACGGTTACGGTTAAGTAGAGGGCAAAGAGATCGTATCGTTTTCCGAACGATTTGGCTAATCGAGTGCCGGCTCGAGATCTCCCTTTCCGCTGATCCCTCGTCGCCGATCGTAACTACGCATCCGAAGTGATGCTAGGAAACTCCATGAACGAGTATTTAAACCACGATCTCGTAACCGATGCTTGGCGAAATCTGACGGCCGGTCATTTCCTTTGAAACGACGACGCTTACGATGGCGTAATGGCGAGTTATGCAATTGGATCGGTTAACAAAAGACGCGACGGTAATGCTAATAATAATATTAGTGAAACGGCACACGTATGAGAGCAATCGACTACATATGCAAAATTCATTCACTCGTCTACTATTGTGATTGACTAAATATAATTTTGCCATCACACAATATTCAATTCAAAATAGCATATTGAAAAATGAAATATTCATCTTATATTCATCTTCATTATAAAAGGTATTCAAATATAAAATAAATTATATTATAAAAGATATACAAATATAAAATAATTAAATTGAATGTTTCATATTTGATTTATTTAATCGTGAAAACATTATCGATAGAAATATTTGAAAACCGAATCTAGCTAAACTAATAATTTTCCAAACCGACATAATATAAATAAAAGATTCTCTCTGTTTTCTCAAGATAAAAATTACTTTATTTTAAAATATTTTTGTTAATAAATCTCAATTATCTGTAGCATGAGATTTTATCTTGTTCATGTGTGAGAAATAAATATAATTTTAAATTTCTCCCAAAATATATGTACCTAATATATATAAGTCAAAATTAAATTTCAATTGAATATCGCTATATTCGATAATAAATTGTCCTTTCGGCTGTTCGGCTTTTCATATCTCGTTTAACGAGGAAATTATCCTTATCGTTTCGCTACGGATCGAAGTATCAAATTGCCGCGCCGTATTCGGCAAATGTTCGGACTCGGTCGGCGCGGATGTCCGGTTAGAAAAAAAAAAACTACAAATGAAATGGAATCGGCTGGATCGAAAGTTAAACCAGTTCGGACAGAACGTGGACCAGCGCCCTTCTTTTCCCTGCAATTGTAATAATAAGCGGACAGAGCGTGGGCGATTGCTTTCGATCGAGCGGCCAATCATCGGAAACCAATGTGGATGGTAGCACAAAGAACGAACTATTTTACCGCAACAGTATTTTAAGGATAGCTCTGCGGTAAAATGGAGGGGCTGATGATTGGGAGATTTGCCAAGGAGATCTTTATTCATTTCGAACTGTTTTTGACGATTCACGGCTCTTGCGCGGATATACGCGCATTCCCAAGCGAAATTAAAATACGTCGCGTTCGCGTTAATGTGAAAAATGTAATTAACAGCCTCCGCTACGTCGATCTATGCTCATATCATGGACAAAAAGAATCAATCCATTTTTGCACGCATATTGACGTGTACGAGAAAAATCTATGCGAATTTAATTTTCAATTCCACTCGAATTCGGAAAACATGAATATTACGAAGAGAGAGAGAATGTGGTTTTATTTTTAATTATTCTTTTATTTTTTTAATTTTCCCAAAAGCTTTTATATATATATATATATATATATATATATATATATATATATATATGTCTGCATATTTTCTCGATTAATTTTGTAAAACTTAAAATTATCTAGGAAGAAATATGGACTCTTTTCACCCTTTCGATCAGACGTATACCTCTTAACATCACCGGGGGGAAAGTTCGATCGCAATTATACGCGGTAAAACTATTTCATAAACGCCAAATTGCACTTTCTCGGGATAAGTCCCAGGTGGAAGACTACCTAAAGTTTACGAGATGAATGCAAACGCGCAATGTGTCTATTTTATAGTACATTTCTCCTTTCCTCTCGACCCTGGCGTGGCCGTCCGCTCCTTCGCTCGATACACCCCATGGTCGATGGAACGAAAGGGAGACAAAGAAAGAGAGAGAAAGGAGTAAGAGAGATATCACAAGGTATAATAAAATTCTGCCTATGCCACTGTTTCGAATATTATGGCAGATATTTCAAACGAACGCGTACAATGGATCACCACGCGTAACCCGCACGTAGCTCATCGCCGCATTTATAATTCAGCCGTCTGAAGTGGCAATAATGGCGGGCGCCGCTGATACTTAATATCACCACGCTGAAACTCGACGTAGTAATGGAGTATATTATTTTATTTTACGATACGAGCGCGACGGCGCGCTCGATCTCGAAGGTATCGATATTGCGAGGCTTCCCGACGTGCGGTCCGATTTTAATAAATTCCGGCTTTGCCTGCGACGATACAACGCTTGGAAAGCATCTTAGATCGTCTCGGTTTAGCGTACACTATGTATATCGTTTGTTATCTTAATTCCGATGATAATTTTTACGCGTAATTTAATTGTCAATTTTTTCTTAGAAACGTATCCCGATAAATCGAAAAGTCAGAAAGATCGTTGGAAATTGAGTATTGTATTTTGGCGACTGGCAAAATACAGAATTTATAGGAAACAGAAAACCTGAATCAGCTGTCAATTTGATAGAAAATAGAATGAGTATACAAGGATGCAATAAATCGTGGCTCTGCTCCACTTTGCTCTATTTTTATCGAATGTTATAGCCGCGTCCCAGAAAGTTTCGACGATTCGACCCTCTATCCTGACAGTCATTTCCTTTTCTTTCAGGAAGGCATCGGCTCGCTAAAAGTGGTGCCTGGGGGAATCGAGCTAAGAGGTCAAGCCGCCGTGCTAGATGCTCTCGTGGCCTCCAGTCTGAGATCTCGGAGGGGCAAAAACTTAGTGCTGGAATCATGGAGTAATTTTACGGCCTCGGCGAGATCTCACGATGGTCGGCTTCTCGCGCGATTAACAGTTGGTAAGTTATATTGATGGTCATGTACAACAGCCTGCATTTTTCATCTGACGTCAAGAAGCAATTTTAATTTCTCAGAGAGAAATCAAATTATAAAACGGTTTAAAGCTACGATTTTGCTAAAGTATCTAAAAATTTAAGTAGATACAAACCTGAAAATAATTTGATTGGACTATCAAAATAATTATGTAGGAATCTCAAACATGATGAATAATATTGCCAAAAGTTTTGACATTCTAGCATATATAATTTAAGCAGCCTATATAATTATTTTGACAGTCCAACAAAATTGTTTTCAGAACTATATTTATCTAAATTTTTAAGCAAAATCATTCTTTCCGTGTATATACACCTTTATGAGAGATATTTTAAATTGAATTACATGTATATAATAATATATCATTCGCGTTTGTATTATGTAATTATTAATATATTTCAGATTTAAAATCAAATCTTCGATTAAATTGTATTTCCAGGGGAGGATCGCGTCGACTGTGTGTCCAGAGGTTTCCGAATAACCGATCCACGAGGAGGAGTTCTATTCTCCGCGGACAGAGAACAGGTTATCGTGGGAGCGGAAATGTTGAGGGTGACCGGTGACGGTGGTGCCGTTTTTCAAGGGAGCGTGCAGACTCCGTTGGTCAGGGGAGAATCGGGACGCGGTCTTAAGTAAATATATTATATTTTAACAATAAACGCAATGTGTACACAGGATATTTAATTTTATGCAATCGAGAGAGAATCCTGAGGTAGATTTTCTCATAAACTATCCAATTATCTGATATTGTTATACGTTATCTGCAAATAGACATTTTCTAGATATTGTTTCGAAATATTATGCAATTATTTATGATCATTAATATTCGTATTAACAATTTCATCGAAATTCAATAAATGCCCGTGCATATAATTATATCCCAGCAAATAGTAATTACACAAATAGAGTCAAACAAATCAAACTGTACAGCAATGTGATGTTATCATTTTAAGTCGGGCAGTTGTAAAAATAATTTGTTAAATTGAGATATGACCATCTATCATCAACACTTTTTGGCAAATTCCGCGAAATACATGAAGTTTATAGGTCGAGGATAAAGCGCATTTATATTTAGGAAGTAGTGCAGGCAAACTAATAATAAAGACGTCGAGCGAATGGGATCGATCGATCGTCCTCGTTCGATCTTATGACTGAACACAACGTATTGTAGTAGCGTTTCGTTTCTTCGCGAAGAAGTCGTTTCGGAAATGGCAGCTCCCTCCCATCTACACCTTCAATCATCACACCTTCGACCCGAATAAGCTCATACAATCCCTTAACCCTTCTGCCCCCGTCTTCATCCTCATCTCTCCTCGAGCACCGCCGGTGTATTACGGCGAGATCGAAGTCTGCAAATGGTAGACGGGGGTTGGAAAGATAGCAAAGAGGGGGACAAAACGCGGAGTTGTACCGCCGCACCGCGGTTATTGATAGCGCCGGGCAATTTACAGACGGATTTACGATTACAATAAAACTTTGCTCGCGCGGAAAATTATATTCATGGGATTGGATTTGCGCCAGATATAAAATACCGCGGATCCTACGAGTTCCCGAAGAGGTAGGATAGACGGTGGCAGAAATCGGGGGACGGGGAGGCGACTGTAGAGGAGAAATAAGGTGGCAGAGTAGAGCGGTAAAAGAGCAGCTTCGCGGAGAACGAACGAGCGCGTGGACCATCTCCTCCGGAGGGAGAATCGATTATTGCTCGAGTTCGACTTCGGGCTGCGGGAGTCAATACAGATATTACTCTGTTGCTGGAATACTTGGATATAATACGACGGTTTACGGGCACACGGAGATTTACGGCGTAATCCGCGTCATTGTTGGAACGTAATACACTGAAATTGAGGTATACGAGTCCGATGCCATCGCTCATCGGACAATGATTGTATCGCTATAACATGTTTTATTTTAAATCGCGGAGTTAAGAAAAAGCGTTGTATTATTTGCACAACGCTGCCACATTTATCTTAAAAAAAAAATTTAATAGAAGATCAACAAAATATTTATATCATTATAAAAATATGAATATCGAAAATATTTTCTGTGTTCTGAGATATACATTGTTATTATATCATATTGTCCGAAGACGTTATTTTTTTATATAATACATTACAATTATTATTTCATTATCAAATATTACGGAGATTATATTCGGATAAACTCCTAAAAAATTTGTACAAAAATCTCTTCAATTTTCGTAAAATATTTATGGAATCTCATATAATTTTTCTTTCAAGAAATACAAAATTAAATTATCAACAAATATGGATGAGTTATAAAAGATTAAGATAAAATTGACATATTGTAAAAATAGATATAATTAATGATCATCGCGCTTTTTTAATATAATTGAAATATATTATGTATGACAAATATTTTTCCGTTTTTCTTCGATTTATTTTATTTGTAACACATACAAAATATTTCTCACTATTGCTTTCTTATATTTGCATTATGTATATAATATTTAATCCTAGATAATACAGGTTTCACTATAGATAAGAAGGAGGATCCTTTGGAAAAGAGGAAAGAAACTAAATCTCTTTATTTCGAATGTTAACTAATAAGATAACTAAGATATTTACTGATTACTAATTTACTATTAATTACTACTAATTTTCTGTAATAAAATATATATATACATAAATATTTTTTCTGAACCTTATTGTCTATCGTATATCGTCAATGATATACAAACATCATGAAAAAAATAATTAAATGTAAAAATTTTACATCTTCAAAAATAATAATACTTATAATAATTATAATTATAACTTTATTTTATTTTCTTTGCTTTCCTTTATTTCTCACTATTAACGCTCAACTAAAAAATTTAATTATAATACTCATTTCATTTATACGTAAGTAATCAACTATAAAATTTAATTTAATAATGATGTAATAAAATTATCTAGAAAACATTATTAATCTTCATGGCATCCTCAATTCTTGAAAATCTTATCTAAGTATTCTGCAAAATATATTAGAGTAATAATACTTTTATTAAATTTGAAATTTCTTCCTCGCGAAAAGTTTATCGTTGTTTTTTCACCGAGCTTTCTCTACTTATGAAATATTTCCTATTACTGCTTTTATTTATATTTGTAACTTTTATAAATTTTAAACAATCAATGTATCTCATAATAAATAAATTTTTTTTATAAGACTAATATAATAAAATAACATAATAAGCTCTATTGTATTCTGTGTTTATACAAATGCGTTCTCAGATCCAAAATAAATCGGTAATTATATCTAGGATTTAATATTATCTAGGATCTTAATCTGTTTAAACTCATCCATCTTAAGACAACGGATCTACAAAACATGAATTTGCACGATCAAATACACAATCTAAATGCGTTACAAATAATGTATATCTCATATAATTTTCGTAGATCCGTTATCTCGATTTAAATAAAAAATTTGTCACTTACAGATACGATGCGCAACAGCGGAGTTGTAACTGCAACGTAGCTACGTTGATCTGTAACACAAAAAATATCCAAATTATTACTTAAGCGTTCAAAAGAATTAATATTTTAACAAAGAGATTATTATTACGCGCATAAAATTTTTTTCACCTTTGAATAGATATTTATTACATTATGCAACTTCTGTAAAAAATTATTTTTAATTGTAAAATTTATATGAAACTTGATAAATTTAAAGAATTTAATTATAAATGAATATAAATTCGCGATCAATTGATTTAATTCTTAAAAATTCTATAATATATGACATCAAAGAGAACGAATTTCACGAGTATAAATGATTAATTTCAAGAAAGGATAACAAATATTTTATTAAATAAAATATTATTCACCCCAGGGTTGCTCCGCCGGCGCCCGATGCCTTCCTGGGCCTCCTCCTCCTCTCAGAATCCTTGGAACCCTGTCCTCAAATTGTCAGGTCCCTCGTCAGATTTCCACAATATTCACTCGCGAACACACAGTTAAATCACGACCGCGTTCGAATTAATTACCGGCATACTACGATGCTTTGCACGGCACTCCCGAAATTAAGATTAATTAAGATGCGACGGACGCGAATCGTCGCTTGACGAACTCGAACAGCAGAAATGCGACTGTCTTTACGAACTCGAACGAGGATGTCGGTCAAATAGACTTAAAAAAATCCATTAAATCCTCCCTTCGCATCCATTTGCCGCGCTTTCTCACGCGACGCCCGCGCAACATTGACAAGAATAAGATCAACTATTATCGCGCGGCACTTTGCACGACGCTTCCGATATTGGTCGCACCTTTCTCGCGACGGAAGAGCAGCGCGGGGAGGAGCTATCGTGCGAAACTGCTTCACTACGATCGTCCGCACTTTCTCACTCGTGAAGTCCCGCGAATCTTCCGCGTCGTCGTCAATCCGGCACGGAGCGTTCGGAAATCGCTGCGGCCAACTTCACGTGGAAGCCGCCGCCGCGGCGACGCTGCACCTGTTGCTCTAACCTCAATTCGGAAAATTGCTGTATCCGTAACGGACAAACGGTACGTGCGTTTCGGAACGTTAACCAATGTCTCGGCATCACGACGAAGGGGACACGCGTGCGAAGTTGAAAATGAATGCCGGCGCGAGATACGATCCCGATCCGACGGAACGCAATCGTACGCGTCTCGCGACTGATTTCCCGAAATCATCGATATATACGCGCAATATTCGTGCTGCGCGAGATAACGAATACCGAGAGCGCGGGATGTGCTCGCTAGCTACGTGCGTCTCTGTCTGCGACCGTCCTTACCAAAGTAAACGCGTCGCGACGTCACACAGCTCGGAGTCGATCCGTTTCCTGCGTCTTTCGCCGGCGGGACGAGGGCGCGAGGGAAGAGGCGGCAACTTCACACCGATACCGCGCGAGTCAAATCCACACCTAGTTAAGACGCGACGGACCGCGCATTTTGAACTTGTAAATCCCGTCAAATATAATAATTAATAATTAATAATAATTAATAACCATCGACATCACGGCTTCTCGTTGCTTTCGCGCTATCTGGCGACGCCACAAATCCAAGTTCACGCACCACACCGCGCTCTCTCCGAAAAACGCGCGTAATACGAAGCTATCCCTTGCGAATCAATCATTAAAGAGAACAATCGTCGGTGTAAATATCGCCACTACATGATAACTTTTAATGTCGTCTCGATGTTTCTACTTCGTTTCTACTTCGAGCGAGCGAGTCGAGCGTGTGACGATATATCCGCATGTACCTTCGAATAACGACGCCTCGGCGTGTTTCCGAGTCGCAAATCGCATTGATCAATCCGCGTTTCGTTTAAGTCTTGTAAAATAACGACGACGCACGGAGCGACTCGCGCCGCTGCCTTCCTGCTCGAGTCTCGTCGCTCGAATGGTAGCGCGGTGACGTAAACAAACAGCGAGCCGTTGACCGTTCGCCAAGCGCCGTTTGTATACTCAGCACCGTCGCGAAATACTTATCGCGCTGTTTGAAAAATATACACGGAATATTCAGTTACTCGTATTTCACGTGCTTTTGATAAACGGGCTATCGTCGTAATACATTTTACTCTTTGCTTTGTGACATCTTTGGCTTTCGCTCAAGATGACGATTAATATCAAACGACTAATACTCGCTTCCACATACGTAGATTAATTTCAATTTACTCTATCTTTTTCTAGTTTTAAGAATTAGAAAAAAAAGTTGAAAAATCGAGAACAAAGTTAATCTATATTGATGAAAACCGAGATCAAAGTTAATCTACTTGATGGAAACGGGCACGAGTGATACATTTTAAACTCGTAAATTCCAAATATAATTATTGCGTTTTGAAAGTTTAATGTGAATACTGTATTTGTGTGTAAATTTCAATGCGAATATGCTGTGTAATTTGTTTCACACATACATGTATATATTGTGTGTTTTAATTGTATACATCAAAAGACACGTATTATCTCACCTCAAATAAGTAGTACGTGCATTTAATCTCGGCTTTTAAGTATTTAAAAGGCATTATATTCCAATTTAATTATTAAAGAACCGATTATCTCTGTAATTATCGTAACAAAACAATCATTTATATCTTGTATTCTTTATTGCTTCGATTCTCATATAGCATGATAATTAAATCGTGCAAAATATTCTTTGATAAATTGCTGTGAATTTTTTTTAAATAAATAATCATCGTTTTGATATGTTCCATCAAGCCGTAAATCATGAAAGTCAATTAATCACGCGGACTAATAATCACTGATAATTCGTGAGGAATAATCATATTTCGAAGGGTAATAGCGATACACGATGCAGTTCACTGCTTTGGAAATCTATGATGATATTATTACTACTAATTCTAATTCGACGAATGTGCTGGGCAATTTATTAATTCATATTGTTTTATTTTATATATTAAGAGACACAATTATATATATATAAAGTGTATCTTTCTCACGCACTGTTTTTCTTCACGACAAATTCTTTAATCAATACTTGATGAAAGAAGATCGTCATTTATCGCTTAACTTTTCAATCTTTGACATCATATATCTCTGTAATTAAATTGCAAATTGAAATTCTATTAAAGTAAATTCCGTCTGAGAAATTAATTGAAGAATTGGCCTCTTGAAACTTAAAAGAGGAAAGTATTTTTGCAGAAGGGTCTCCTGCTTCAATTGCTTGTAACTCGGAAATTGCTAGCGTCTCGACATTTTCGCTAAGGAAAAATTGTCTTCGCGTTGACGAAAGAATTTGTCGTTAAAATATAAAGCGCGAGAGAAGCGAAACGTTCTATGTGGAGCACATATATTTACATCAAACTGTTTACTGTGCTGCAGGCTCGAATCAGCGACAAGATCCTTGAAGATAAGCGCTCCTCAGCGAGTGGTGATCGAGTCCTGGGCGAACGAGATCTCAGCCTCTTGTCTGACGGATTTGAAACTGCAGAGCATTCATGGATCCATTCGGCTTGACGCCAAATCCGTCTACATAAAGGGCCTGAAGACGGCGGTTCCGATGCAAGGRCACTCATCCAGGGAACAACAGCAGCAGCAGCAGCAACAGCACTCCGGCAGATCTCCATCCGCTCATCAGAAGGAGACGACCATCTATCAGCTGTGTGCCTGTGCGAGCGGCAAGCTATTCCTCGCCAGATCAGACGGCAGTTGTCAGGCCGACAAATCGATTTGCTAATACGATTACGTGGTTCGATGGTGTATTGCGAAAGCGTACAATGATTCGTTCAGGAATCATGGTGAACTATGTGACTCGGTGATCTTAGCGACAGAAAAAAAGCGGAACTGCGATCGTGGCCATCGGCGCGATCGGGGACGAGGCCTTCATTGGAACACTGCAAACGATATCAAACGAATTTACCGCGCCAAACGGGCGAAGATGCCCCCGAAGTGCAATGTGTCAGTTATACTCGCAGCGAAGAAAGAATTGGAGAGAGAACTCGGTAAATACGGATAGCCGAAGCTAATTAATTATCCCCAGCACGCGCTATTTTTCAATGAACGCGGCGTATACGATACGCCTTCAAGTGCCGGGCACCCTTCGAGAATTTCTGGTTTACTTAGGGCCTAATCAAGCTGACAAACGGTATCGCGCTCCTCAAAATGCATACATGTCAATTAAATGGAATTGCATCGAGCGCTTTTCCTTGTTTCCCCTCTTCTTCTTTCCTTCCCCATTTTTTTATAATTTCAACGTCAGTCACGTTTAATTGAGTTGTCATATAAGGGCACAATCGGGCGTTGTTGCGGCTTCAATCCCGCTTAAGGCACATGTCAATCTTTCCTAGTCACGGCGTTTCCACGGCGCGAGCCAATCTTCGTTCCGTGAAATATCCGACCGATCCGGCGGCGAGACGCGTGAATAAACGCATCGGGCGTTTTCCTCGCAGCGGGGAACGCAGCCGTCACAAAGGGACACAAAGGGAATTCTCGCGAGGTCTTGACCGGAAAAATTCTTTCAAATTTGCGGAATTCTCTCTGAGAAATATTCTTCCAAGCGGCGTTCACCGAGGGATCTTCCCTTTAACTTTTACTTGCGCCAGCATCAATGCAACGCGCCAGGGGGAGAGATTCTCGTCAAAAGTCATCGTCTTGCATTGTAAAAGACGTCTTGCGACGCGACATTTCCTCACCGTTTCGCGGCGCGCTCGCTCGCTTGGCGCCCTGCATTCGGCTCGAATTTGTATATTTTTTCCCCCTCCGATGGAACGACATTTGTCGAGGGCCCTCGAGATATCTATTGGGGATTCGAAGGAAATCAGATCCTTGTGGTACCGTGTATTACTATGTGTACGTAGCACTGTCGCCGACGCTATACCGCGACGCGCGATGCTCGGACTGAATTCTCATCTCGCGTTAGACGTGACCGCGAGATCCTTAATCTCAAATTCAGCGCAATCTAATAAATAAAGGAATATAAAATCAAGTGGCTACGTGTTAGACGTTAACCGCACGAAACGATTGTCAAACGTGATGCTGAAAACGATAAACGAAGATGAGAATTCGGAACGCTTTGTATCGCCGGGACGAAACGCGCTTGTCGCCGTTAGACGGTGTCCGGTAAAGTCGAATCGAACTCTCCTCGAGATCATCCCTCTTTCGTTCCCGCCCCTTCGTAGCACCTCCATCATCTTGCGCGTTCGATACTTTATATCCTGTGTACCGGGTGTACGCCTCGCGCGGCGAAACCACTTGTAGACAAATCGTTCGTAGCTCCCCACAAGCCGCGCTCTCGCTCGGCGCGCAGAGCATCCTTTCAGGGAGACTACTCCTCGCGAATCGCTTATTTCTAACGCGTTGTCTGTTTAACCCGTGCTCCGATACAAAGTAGAAGCGTTGTTGTAAGTAGGGCGACGGCTGCGCGTGCCGCCGGAAAAGGCGAGAGAAAGTTAGAAAGAAAGAGGATGTACATGTGCGTGCTTGTGTGTACGTGAGAACGTGAGAGTAATGTGGTAGTTTGACGCAACCGGATCGAATTGCGATCCAGCTTGTACGCTGTACATCGGCCATGTCCATTTATTTATGTATGTGGCAATAAAGTCGTTATTGTTACTATTATTATTAATCGTCGTAGCCCGTTATTGAACGTAGTTAACGTTATTCCTACATTATTTTATTTAATTACATTGGACGACAATTATCATTGTTCCATAGAAATTTCAAAATGTTACAGATCTATTTTCTTACGAGCGTTTGAACGTATATTGAACATATATTAAACGTACATTTCATCTTCCTATGTTATTGATCCAATAGCCTTATCATTCTTTCTTCATTCAGCTGAATATACGTATCTGTTACCTTTTCTCTAAGGGCGACAGCTTCCAACATCAGGTAGGTTTGTTATTTTCGTAACATAAAACACTCACATGACTGAATGATATGTGCATTCGTATTCAATACGTGTTTCACAGTTTTCACCAATTATAACTAACAACTGCCGCAAGGGCTTTGTTTTGTTTCGACAAAATTTTCCGACAATAGCGGAAAACTTTCGTAGCAAAATTACAATTAAAAATTTAACATTGGCTTCAGTTCAAAAATACAAACGGTCTCTCTTTTCAATCACGTCTGTTTATTTGTGAAAACACGCGCGCGCTGAAATTTTCAAACCCTCTGAAATTCGCCTATCTTCCCCCCTTGCTATTAAAACGCGGTCATTCCGATTTGACGGCGATAGCAACGGCGGTGCGAAGGGAAAATAGAAATTTAAATTAGAGAATAATCTCTAGACTAGTTCGAACAGCCCGCTGCATAATATACTATATGTCAAGCGAGCTGACAGGTAACAGAGGCAATCTCATCTAGTACCCCTTTAAACAGCTCTGACGGCAAGGTAATTTTCTTGGAATTCGGGATTAAAATTGCATCCACCGGCGACGGAGAGGTGGATAAAGTGCATAACCAGGTAGAGAGAGGTATTCCGAGAAGGGTTCGGGGGTTGAAGCGATTTAACATAGGGATGCCGCGGGCCAATGAGCTGGTGTGAATTAGTAGCGACAGTAGCAAAAAAACACTTTCCGTAGTAAAATGCCACGTTGATCTCCTTAAGAATCACAAGGAATAAGAAAAAGAAGTAAATTGAACGCGATAAAAAAATTGAAGAAAACGTAAATATCTTTGAAAAATTATAATATGTACAATTATAGACGTGCTACTTTATCATTGAATTATTATCGCGTTTTTTTTCGAATTATAGTAGAAGTTTCAAAATGATAAATTGAATTTAATGCATTGTGCATAAAAATCAATTTTAATTAAAATGCGAATTACATCTGTCGCTTACATAGCGAATGATTCAATGAATCGAAAATTTATGGCGTCTTAGGAAAAGTGTATTATAGATTACTTCGAGACTAGACTTAGGGAAAGAGAGATATATATAATTGTTCAAGGATATCCAAGTATATCCACCGTCCAGACGAGAGTTCTTGTTCATTCATTATACAAAAGGTACCTGAGCGAAGTACTTATCTAAGTGACTACTACCGCTGGTACTTGTAGCGCGTACGTACTCGAGGAGCTTGAACGCGCGATGTAGATACACACGCCAACTACGCGAGAGGGATGGTGTTAGTGGCGGTGATTCTGGGTGCAGGATGGTTTCTGTGAACCGTGAAATTGTTGCGCGGGGCACGAGGCGCGTCCGATAAAGCTTTAAATACGAATTAGTAGCACCGCGGTGTGCAACGCAACCGCTAGCGTACATACATACATACGTAAACGCGATCGTATCTCTTGTTGGACACAACAACTGTGGCAGACGATACCAAACCACATAAATATTATGTGTACTCCTAATATTCGCACTGCATGATATTTTTTCTCCGGACGATGTCTGGATGATTTTCTCCGAAAACCTGACGTTTACGTTTCCGAAACGATTGACGTTGTCACAAATTCGTCAACGTGTCAACGTGTCGATGATACGGCAAGATATGCCCTGATATCGCAGGCAGGTGGTTCTGAGACGATACTCGCACACGTATAGAGATCGATCGATCGTGATCCGTCAATTTCCATTATGCTGGGTCTGAGCTTATTACGTTGCATCTCAATAGTACAGGTCCGTGTCGGGTCAAATGTAATAAACTCGCGAGCGAGCACGATCCCGAAGTGGAGTACGGTATGTAACGTTGGTAGCCATAAATCTAATGATTTACATCGGCGGGAGGAGGACAAACGAGTGGATCCTCGCGCGGATACGGACTTACGGCGCGACTTGAAGTAAACATTCATGAATCTTCATGGGAATAACTCTGGATGGCATCTGCTTCGACAAGTCCAATCTCCGCGTTAATCCCTTTGCAAGTCGCTCGATTGAGCCTTGTACAAATTATGTTCTCTCCGTCAATTAAGTTTACCTTTCGCCCTTCATCTTTCAAATCCGCCTTCATCCCTTTACGCGTTCATTTTTACGTTGCCTTTGAACGAACTTTATTAACGGATATTCAATCACTTGGAGATAATTCAATTCACGGTAAGAATTTATTATTGACAATTTTATAAATACGAGTTACAAATTCAGCAAGTAATAATGATAGATGATTGGCATATTAACGAGAAACAAATATACAAATATACTGATTGTGAGATATAAATATATTTTACATTATGTTTTGAACTTCTCACCAATTTAAATTTACCCATAATTGTTTCTCAATTAAAAACGCGAAATAATCGAATAATTCAATTAATGAAAAGCTGTACATAATATGTTCCACTACTTATTAATAATATTTTGCGTATTTTTTGCGAGATTGAATGCTTAATTACATTAGGAATGCTAAGCAAAGTTTCGCGCGATTTATTATATTATAATTATGAAGTACGTGACTGTAATTAAATTTTTGATAATTTTATTATTTTAATAATTTACCAAAATCATAAGAGAATAATTCTCTCGAAAAAAATATGCTTAAAATAATTATAATAAAATAATTCAAGGATATAATAATTTCTATCTTAAGAGACGAAGATTGATTTTCAAAATTGATTTTACTTTTGTAATTAATGACGATATCTCGCAATCTAGTTTTTCTAAATAAATGATATTGCGCTCGTTGAAAACGCTGGAATCTTAGCTTTTTAACGAGCCCAAGATCATCTTGTTACTATTTTTTTAAGTGAAGATATCGGAGATTATATCGACTAGTGATTTAGATCTCGATTTAGGAGTTGGACGATGCGCACGTGCGTTTTGCGCGGCGATGCTTATCTTTAATGCACGTGTACTACACATGTTTTCACACCAGTTTTTTAGGAAGGGACTCGCGCATCTGTCAAATCACGTGCAAAAAATACGGGCGGCGTTCTTTCATGAATAGTGCGCGTGCCGGATTTTTAAAACGCTATAACTCGATGAAAAATCAACGTAACGACACGCGACAAAAACGGATTATGTGCGTTTCGCATTCCGTAGATGCCTATGTTGAATACGCATGCTCTTATCATAAAACTTATATATGCGTGGAATAAAAAATAAAACGGTGATATTTAAAATTTAACTGCCAATAGAAATAGTAAAAAAATGTCTGAAAAAGATATCGGACATAAATAAAGAAAATAAATCGCCACATTTTTAATAATTTTATTTTATTTCCTTGATTTAAAATTACATACACAATGTACATATTTCACTCTTCTGTTTATATGTCGTAAATGCAAAGTTAGTCGAAATTTCAAATATATAACACAAAATTTTCACGAAAATCCATGTCATAAACGACAAGTATTTCTGGGAATCGATCGAAGCTGGTGCGCGTCTCGGTATTATTTTCTTCAGCGAGTATTGTCTTTCTATTACTTTGTTGTATACGCAAGATCACCGCGCGTATTGAAGTTCATGCGAAAAGTAGCGGCGAATCGTTCCGTACGTCGTAAGATTTTTCTCGAGATATACCTATTCTTTGTGAATGATAAACAGTTATCACCCCTTCCCTCCCCGCGTATCTAGTTTTTACGATTAATGACTTGTACGCGTCGAGACGATAAATACTTATTCAAGCAGATGCACATTTCACTATCTTTTCATTCGTAGAAATCGAAACGATACGCGTCGGGAATGTCGAGTTTCAATTACATTGCGTATTTTTACACGGTCTCTTGAATTTTAATCAATCGTTAACTCGCGATAAAAGTAGTAAAATCTCGCGAACGATTAACGTCGGGATTGTCGTATGCCGCACGATTGTCGAATTAGCTGTATTTCTGCGAATGAGTGCAACAAAGGAATTTCAAAGGAACAGGAAGCGACTTAAAAAGAAACAACGAAAATAACGATGGAGTATTTTATTATTTTTTTATTTTAGAGGTTTTAATCATTCATCAGTATATTTATACTGCAATTAGTCGTTATTTATTGATACTTATTGTTCTGTATCAAATATTGATGCAAATCGGAAAAATTGGTTTAATTGTTCTTCTCGCGATTTCGTTATGAATTCGCTCATCGGAAACAACAAATTTTTCATCAATTGTGGCTTCATCAGCGCCAATATAAAGGATGAACACATTTTGGAGTAGATTTGCTGTGTGGGAAAAGAAATAATTTATACATTTGGCGGTTTTGATCGAGAAAAACGTTCCAGAGATGCTTAACACGTTCCCGCCAGGGCGACTCACCGGTGGGAATGATTCACCATGGGTTGTCATGATACAAATCACAAATGGTTTTTCTTGTGTTTCTAATAATATCATCGCTAAAAAATACTAAACCTTTCCAAAAAACATAATCGTCATTTGGGAAATGAAAGACATGGGTCCATCCGCCTCTTCGGAATTATGTCAAATAAACGCCCCCCGACGAGAACGTGTTAAATATCGTATGCTTCACGATCGCAAAACGGTAGAATTTTACAAGTTTTTATTCAGCAATTTCTCTATTCGAAACTTATAAATTTACAATTACATGTCAATCTTCGTTTTTTGCACAATTTCGTCTTTAGAAAAATTTAATGCAGACCTCGCTAAGTGAAAATATTAAATTAGTATCTCTCGTGACAATCTTTCTTCTGTATGCAAGCTATCACGATATATCTCTTCTCAGTAATTTACGATGTCAACATGACATAATTATATTACTATGTTATTATGTATATTATGTAATGTAATAAGAGGAAACCATTATTTCCTATTATTTATCACATAGCGTTATTAACATCTTTACATAGTCAACAAATGAGCGTTAGAGCTCAGTTAATATTCGCGGCCAACGTCGCCGGAACGTCTGACGAGCCGCTTGCACCCACGTCGCCGACGTGTGGAAGAGGTGTGCGGAAAGTGGCAGGAAGGCGTACACACGGCGGGAGGCTAGAGGGATGCCGTAATGGCGGCTAAATTCCTGCAACGGCCGGATGCAATTTAATGCCAGTCGTCGTGGCGCTATCATCGCCTCGCTGATGCAATATCTTTCGAGTTTCCGGCGTCTAGTTAGTGCGGAACGAGCTGTTGATAAATCTCTCCCACCTACGCTGCTCCTCCTCCCTACTTGCACCCCTCATCCAACTATCCGTCCTCCCCGCCGCGCGCGGTATGTGGAGGCCATTTCTCCGGGGCGGAATTACATCCCCCAAATTGTAATTTTGTCGGGCAACGCTTTCCAGCAGCACTCGCATTATTTCTCCCCACCTCTCTTACACTCGTACTCCACCTTCTCTCATGAGAGAGAGACTTCCTCTTTCCCCTTTTAGTCTTGAGTAGGGGCTAACTTGCTGACGACGTCTTGAACGTATTCCTCGCGTGGCATCTGCGAGCGAGCATCGATTGCCGATTACCAGTTCAGCGGGAATCGACGAATTATTGAAATGTGATCTGTAGGAAAATTAGATGCGAATTTTATGCACCCCGTGTATTCGATCGCTTTAACAAGGTGTACCGTAGACAATTTTAGTGGATATTTTACTCGGTACTGAGAGAATTGCTGATAAAAATAAGAACGTATCATGTGAATCGAATGTAACGCCGCAATAGCATCGAATTGAGAGAGATATCGCGCAAAACGAATTGAATTGCGGGCGGAAATGAAATTCCGAGATATTTTTCCGCGCCACATTTTGCTTAAACTAGGAAAATCGCCGGCACATCTGACTGAAAAAAAAATTTTTCATGAATATAGGCGCAACGGTATTTCATTACGGCGCCGTGGAAAAACTTAAAGGGGGATGAATCGTAGCGAGATGACAATTATCCTCTATAAATACCAGAGGTTTCAAGAAGGAGGATGAAGAGCGAGACGCGCGTCGCGTCTAGAGACGCGAAACTTTAGAAGGGTCGCAAGATTAAACTGATCTTTAAGCATCAGCGACGAGCGGAACTTTAACGACGTCGTTATGAAATTAATTATTAAAACCGCTCGATAATCGTCGTCGAGTGTAGAAAGTAGCCTTTATCCCTTTTCAGCCGAAGTGCCTTCAGAGGTTGCAGGACAAATTGCATCGAATTATCTTGAGAGTGCCACCCATACCGCGCCACAGCTCGCTATGCGCCATGTAATTAACATTAAACGAGCCGGCGAAGTCGAGGCTTTCACTTCTGGATTGTAGCTCCCTAACCTCCTGTTTACGTGCCCCTCTCAAAATACAGAAATTTACAAAAAATAAAACAATAGAAATAATTAAAAACGCCGCGTGCTTTTGTCCGATTTTTCGGCATATGACGCGATTTATACATATAGCAAAACGTATAATAAGCGGAAAAAAAGGGATTACACGTGTATTCGATAAATCAAATAGGAATAGTAAAAACAAATAAAAGCTGTCATTTTCACCAGTACGGACTTTTTATTGCTATCGGCTTTGATTAATATTAGTGATGAAATTTGTGAGAGCAAAAAAAAGAATTTTTTTCTCATTGATTAAAAATTAATCTTCTCTCTATTTAAAATATTAACATTATTTTTCTATAAATATAGTTTGCTCTTGATTTGAGCTAATTTGTCAGATATATGCTTTACTATGTATCCAGGACATAATATCAATATGTAATATGCATATCGTCGTAATACAACATTAGTTATCGCATTATTATCGCATAAAATTATTAGTCTGGAATCATCGATCGTAATGAATTAACAAGATGCGTCTGCTCCATATCGAGCTATATGGCATAATGGTATTTATTAATTTAAATCTGAATTACTGAAAATTCGTCTTTGCATTCGTTGAAATTCACGAAGAAATTCGCGAACATTTGAAATCCAATGAAAAGAACTATCTCCGGTAAAGAATCACTTCCATTAGTAAAATTGTAAGGCGGTGCGCTGTTTCCGGTGTTTCGATAACAAGAAAATATTCGTTTCTCATGCGCGAAACAATGCGTATAAGCATTCGGGAAACGAATTTATAAAGATTCTTAGACATTTGTATCGAAACTAGGTGCGCCTGCACGAGCTTTGCGTCTAGCCAAGGTTTTAAGGCGAAGAAGATGGAAGATTGGCCGTACGTTCGGCGTCTTTGCCGGCACGGTTTCAGGCTCGCCGGATAATTAACTAAATTAATTAGGATTGGAGGGGTAGAGGCAAGAGCGGATATTTCGCAGGTTGACGGCGAAGACGCGGCCGGACGGGATAGAAGAAGAGGCGAGTCGCGCCTTCGGTGATAAGTTCACTGATAAAGTCTAAACTTCGTGCGAAGCGTGTGCCTTGGCACTATCAATCATGCCTTCTTGCTCCCTCGTGAACACCGCTATCTAACATTCGTGTACGACCGGCACGAAAGAACTCGGGAGCCATCATCGACTGTAAAAAGATTGTATTTGCGATATCAAAGAATTTAACTTAATTTGCTTATTTCAAATCTAACATTTTATTCACATTATCTTTTATCTTCTGGTTTTACAATTATATATTTTTGAAATTCCTGATTATTGTAATCTATTTCTCGTATTGAGACTTGTAAATTACGTGTGCCAAATACGTTAGGATCATCACCTGCATTTCGGACACACCTTGACAGAGGAGCGAAAATTAATTATACAACATCCGCATGATGCAGTGGCGTTCGCAATCGACGTCCGCGATGGTCGTCGGCACTTCTGCAGATTGAAAAATTTTTGTACTCGAGTCGGTCACTGACATCCGGATAATTCCCATCCGCCGTGTCAAGCCGAGTTGTTAACTTTTCGTCGGAAGATCGACAGATCGAAGAAATGAAAACTAAAGCGAGAGAGAACATTAGCAATAAGTTTGAGAGCATTAATACCGTTAGTATCACTATTGGTAGACAAGGAAACAAGCAAAAAGAAGAAGAAAGAAAATTGGTAGAGAAGTTGGTAGGGAGAAAGTCATTGCTGTGTAGGAGAAAGAGAAGGACAGTGATGGAGGTGCCGCTGGCTGAAATCGAGCTCGCACAATCAATCAAACGAAGGCAAATCGTAGGAAGAACAAGAAAAAGGGGGTGGGCGTCCGAAAAGAGAGAAATTCACCTTGGAAAAGAAGCGGGAGGGGGAATAGATCGCGTCAGCGGAGAAACGTGAAGAAAAAGAAAGAGAGAACGAGACGGGCATAGCGCGACGAAGCGGCAGAGACATCACAAATCAAAGACGCGGTGACAGTTAATTCATAACTCGCAATCCCCATGACCGTCCCCCGCCGCGCCCCGCCGCACGTCGTTTCGACCTACCCTCATCCCCCCCGTTTCAATCTGTGCCCCCGCGGGTGTTGTGCGTGCAACGTATGCACCTCACAGGAAGGGACATTCCGCCGTGTGTGTATATGCGTGTATTGTGCACTTTTGTTTCTTGCTGTTCGTCGCTTTTTCCGATTGTTCGTTTTTTTCCGGCATATTACAACGACACGAATAATTCTCAAGCCTCGGTTACAGGCCTAAATGCGCGATCTCTACGCTACATCTCGTAACTCGAGAACTATTGCGAGACAAATTTGTAGAAAGACTTTAAAGAAGATTTTAATTGATTTCTAGAATATTTAATAATGTTGTATACGTTGCAAATTAAATAATGTGAGCGAATTAGTAATTAATTAAATGCAATGCTTCTCTTTTCACAAATAAAAGAAAGTTATTCTTATTATATATATCAATAAAGAATATTGAGCATCAATTTTTTCAATTAAGCTTTACAAGAAAAAAATTGATTGAAGAAAATTAATTAATTAATTTAGATTGTCAAACAGAAATCCATTTCCAATACTTTTTTAAAACTATCGATAATTGTAAAATTTACCCCTTCTTGTGTAACGTTTAACACGTTTTGTTATCAAGTTATCTTCTTTAAGAACGTCTATAAAGAATCTCAAAATATTTCATATGTTAGCAAGAATAATAAAAATTCCGATAATAGTGTACGTATCTGCGCATTCCTATTCTTTAACTGTTCGCTCGATGACAGATATCGGGTTAATTATGACCCTAACGGGATTAGCTTTCATTAATTATATCGTTTCGCCGTCATTCAGTGTCAGGCAACGGTTTCACCTTTATCTCCACCGTCGATCTGTTCAACCGCATTCACCACCCTTGCTCCGATAGCTACCCTTCCAAACCGACTCGCCGCCATGTTTCGTGCGACCGACGTACACTGAATGGGCGTTCATAGCTCATTTACATTAATACACGGGAAACACGAACACCGTTTACCATTTGCTGCGAAAAAGAAAATTATTCGAGGACCAAAGCGATCGTCGTTGCGTTCGACGAGCGGTCGACGTGTCGTTAAAACGAAACGTTCCCGCGAGCGACGCGGATCGTCGTGATTTTTCGCGCGATCGTTTCGCCATCCTTTTAATTATCCCCGTCATAAGAAGGTTATCGAACATTCCCGCGCCTTCCTCGACAATTCCCATCAGCGTAGAAATTCGCGCGGAACGTCTCCTTAGTTTCCAATTGACGCCAACTCGACTTGTTCTTAAGAAGGGCTGGTCGAAGTAGCGATCGGAATTTTCTGCTTCTTCAGAAGAGCAATGGATCCGCGATGTGCGGTGGAAAGGGTAGCGGTGGTAGCAGAAATGACTTTTGCCGAGCAAATTAGCCCCCTCTATGGGGATATAACTTTGGAAAGCTCGACTAACGTTGCGTTTCCATGAAACGGAAGTTTCCCAAGCCAGAGACCTGATAAGTAGTCAGACTCGGCAGGTATCGCTGAAATATTTAAGACCCACTTTACGTCGATATGGTAAACGTCACTTCTGCTTAAGCCCTGTCAACGTGTCAGCGAGTAATAAATTTGAGTCATCGAGGCCAAAGATTATTGAGATAACTGCCGTTGTTTGCCACGTGGAACATGAGTTAAGACTGTCCGATTCGAAAAATGAGTCAATCTTTAGCTAATGCTTTGCGGTAAAGTAGATTTTGAGAAATCCCTGATTGCTCGGAGACATTTATTAATTATTCAACATAATAAAGATGTTATATCTGACAAGAAAAGTCTATCTGCTTCCAAAATATCAAAATTCTTAAAGTTATTCTTAAAAATTATTCAATTTTGTGCATGACGAAAATTCTCCGCGTTTGTTATGTAGTTGTTGTTAGCTTAGCTACGTAGTTTATTCCTACCGATCTTTTTCAAAGACGTTAGATAAGAAATGCAAATGAGTACATAGTTTTCATCGGAAATGAACGCAGATTGCGAGAACTTCTAACGGAATCGCGCGATAATCATTTCTCAATTTGCGCAATCAGGTTAATGAGGGGCAGCCGGCACTTGGCTCAGCCGGCGATGCTCGATTGCCGGTGCTTTAAAGGGCCTAATCGATGCCTGATAGGGCAACATTATTACCTAACGCCAGACCTTCGGACCGTGCCATTATCTCGCTTGCTACCATTACGCATGGCTGACCGGCACCTTTCGATTCCGCGGATTATGCCGTCGAATCACGCCAGCTCGCTCGTAATTTGCGTCGAGACTGCTGAAACTAATAAGAGAAATTAAATGTGCCTTATGTAGGAAGAAAGAATGGCAACACGATCGAATCGGTCAATTCTAAGTCAACTCGCTTGAAGAAAATTGCAGAATAAAAATCATAAAAAATTAAATGATTGTCAGATATAAAAATTATGAAATTTTTGTACACTTTGCACTCTTACTGCTTGTATTATTAGACACATATAAATTTTTATATAATATAAAATGACTCAACGAGGATTACTTATGCATCGAACATTCGAAACAAATCGTTCGTACCTATCAATCACTATTTCGTACATCCTGTCGTCAATTACTTTTATCTCATTATCAATTAAAATGATATCGACACAAGATACCGTCAATAATGTTCGTTATTTAATTTATAATAAAATCTAATAACTATCAAGTTATTATTTAAGGGTTTTTTGTGATTGAAATTAATATAAAGTAAAATTTCGATATTAATACGGTCATTTAAAAAAAAACGAAATCTTTTTGTTCTGGTTTAGTCATGATTTTTATATTTCCTAATTTTTTTAATTTCGTCGAATTAATGAAAAATATATAAGCGAATTTCGAAGGTATTAACTTAATGTATCCAGTCATTAGCGTCATGGTATGATAACGAAATCAGTTGATTGCGTTTCGTTCGACATTAAATAAAAACTTTCGCGTGCAGAAATTTAATATTGGTTTAATATGACCCGTCTGATGAATTGATTTATCTCATTTAATACGCATGCATTTATAAAGAGTAATCAGTACTCGGAAAAGCTGTTGCACAGTGAATCGATGCAAATCGTTCTATACCCACCTCGTTCTCTCTCTTTCCCTTCCTCTCTCTCTCTCTCTCTCTCTCTCTCTCTNAATCTTATTTATTTCTTATTATAAATTCTTCGTTACGAAAGTTTTACTTAGAATAATTCTCGATAGATAACTGATTGGAAAATTCCTTTTTATAATCGCCGTTGATTGACATTCAACATGTACGGCTGAATGATTTACTTTAGACTACACTGTGCAACGTGTTTACGTCAATTCTCGTTGTGAGCCGCGCGGTGAGAACGTGCATGCGTCTCCATTCACCTTTGCCAATCATGCGCGTTCGATTAACGACCAGCGATTCTTGTTTAATCGCGGTGAATCACTTGTTGAATCGGCCGATGCTGGATACGCCGATCGTTAAGAGCGAGGGGCATCGCTGAATCCGCACGTCCTTCGCGCGTGCAACGCCCCGCGAGAAGCGCGTTCGACCTCTGATTTGCACTTCGATGATCGACGAGCTTGTGGCCCGGCATGCGACTCGTTTCCTTCGCTTCACGAAGAAAATCGCGCTGTACCGTTCCGAAGGCGATCCCTTCCTCTTCGCGAGAAGGTGAAGACACGAAGTATGAAAATGCGAAGTATGAAAATGCGAAGATGTCGAAGCTTGAAGGACACGGTTGCGAGAACGATAACTTCTCCATTGCGTTCTGTTTGCTTGAGTAGTATGTAACATACGCTTCTGCAAGCCCATAGCTTCCTCCGCTGAGGAAATGAAAAATCTAAAAAGGTGCTTTCGTATCTCTGGATAGCTACGAGGATTCTCTTGTGCAACTGCAAGAGTGGTCTGGCAAACGGTCCTTCGCGCTACATTGTTTACGCGAAGTAAACCATACGTTTCTTCGATAATCGGTCTTTTCTTCGCTCGAGGATAGGATGTGGAAGTTGAGCAAAAGACATTAAAAGCGATTATTTAAACACCTCTTCTATTCTACGTAATACTGCTATGGAATTCCGTAAAATGACACAACGTGAATGAGTTGTTGCTATAGCAACAGAGGATTCAGATCGCTCTACATAAAAAAAATCTGGAGAAAGATGAAGAAATGGAAGAAATAGAAGGAGAAGAAGAAGAAGAAGAAGAAGAAGAAGAAGAAGAAGAAGAAGAAGAAGAAGAAGAAGAAGAAGAAGAAGAAGAGGATGAAGAAGAAGAAGAACCGAGGGCAAATCAACATTTAGGCAGGTCCGGCCGACCTTGACTACTTGGCTTCTAATTTTATCCCAAACCGAATCCGGTTTTCATGGCGGTGGCACAAGAAGGTGGACCATGATATCGCGACTGCAGCTGGCCCGCCGAATGCCTGTCGCCACCGTCTGCTTTTTCGTTAATTAATGATACAATTAGCGGTCTCTCTCTTGTCCAGTCTGCTGACCGCGAAGTCGGAATTTAATTTGGTTCTTCGCTTCATACACAGGATTTCGTAATCGTGTAACCGATTATCGTAATTAAGAAATAGGGTGGTTTTATATCCTGCATCCTTTTACTTCATCAAAAAAAAGAGAAAGAAACAATTTGATATCAGTAATTAGTTGCAATTTACATTTGTGATTAATTTTGTAAATGTGGCTGTCACTAGATAATAACCAAGGGAGCAAAAACATATACAAAGCAGAAAAAATTTTAAAAAATTTTTCTCACTTGATAAATTTCTAAGAGCATTGTTCTACCTATCAAACAAATTTAAAGTATTAAATATATATCATTACATATACACGTATTAAAATATATCGACAAGTTTTTGCGATAAAAAATTGTCGATATAGCGCAGATTATTTTTATTAATTATGAAATAATAACGCGTGGCAATCCAGGTGATAGCATCCTGTCGATAACGGCGGGAGACTCTTCCTTTTGTCGCGTTCTCTTCCTCCTGTCGTGCCTCCCTGACCCACAATTCGAGCGAGCAAAGCTCCTTTTTTTTACTTCTCGCACGACCGACGCACACGCGATCCTATTATCCAAGAATAGCCGCGAGTTTCTAATTTTGCGAACCGAGGCGAGAGGAAGCGATATGAGAGTCAATCCTCGGTGGCGGTGGCGGTCCCACTTTTAGTGACAGACTCGCGGTAAGTGATCTCGCAATGTACGTCGTGCCGGAGACATTATACGGCATTATGGCGCGGATCGTCGTGTAACGTTGATTATCTCGCAAGGAGCCCAAGGTCCGTCTCTTCTCATCCTCTCCGGTGTAATTGTTCTTTCATTTGACGCGTACATCGTGCGATTGTCCCGCGTTGTCCTTCTTTTTTTTTCAATTCGTCCCTCGTCTATCTCACACTTCGCGATCAAGATGGCATGTGTCAGCCGATATCTCGAGGATCACCTTTATCCCGTTCTGCCTCCGTGATCGGTGAAACTTGGAAACGTAATGAAGACTCAAATAATAAAGAAATATTTATTTCTAAATATATGTATATTGTTATATCGTGTAACGTATTAAAGACTGGAAATTTTATTATCATTTTTAAATTATGATTTTTAAATCACATTTTTAAATCACATAATTATCGGCTGACGCATGCCATTTTGATCGCGAAGTGTGAGATAGACGAGAAACGAATTGAAAAAAAGGACAATCGCACATTTTTAAACATTTATGTCCAAAAGACATAATGATATACGGAAAGAATTTTGCTGAAAGATCTAAAATTTTAGCAGGATATAGATCAGGAAAGTAATTTTGTTGAATCAAAATAATTATGTAGAACGCTCAAATGCTTGTGTAGTTGCTAGAATATCAAAATTTTTTACAGCATTGGTCATTATTTTTAATGTTCCAACAAAATTATTTTGATGGTTCAATAAAATTATTTTTCAGATTTGTTTTCAGCAAATTTTTAGATCCTTCAGCAAAATCGTTCTTTCCATGTAGAAGCCAATAAAAATATAAAATCGAGACTATGAAAATCCGAAGACTTGGATAATCTTTGGCGAACAACTCAAGCATTCGCAGACTCGAGCCTTGGAAAAATATGTACAAAAGAGGACTCTTAGCTTCACGAACAATGAATTTCAATTTCAAACATGAAGCTTCAGTCGGGCATCAAAGAGCGGAAGCGTACGCACAAACGACAAACAGATCGCATGTTCGCAAGTGAGGATCTCGCTTAGAGTCGCTCACGATGGAAGGAAAGAAGGGAAGAGGAAGATCGCGAGAGAAGAAGGATCTCTGAACTCTCTTGCGAAGCTCCTGCCGGCGACTGCAGTAAGCTATTTTCAGCTGGCTCTATCCTTTCTCTTCCCTCCGCTGGACGATTCCGTCGTGCTCCTTTTGCAGCAGCAACAACATCGTTGCAGGAACAGCACAAGCGGCAGCAACAGCAACAGCATTAACTGGTATATGCTATACTAGGGCCGGGACGACAGACGGGGCCGGAACGGGTTGCCGTTCAGGTTTTGCTGCAGGGGATCGTTAAGATAATCGCCGCTATCCTCATCCTAACTTAGCCTTAGTCGTACGATATATTCATGTCTCGCTCGTCGACTCGTTCCTCCGCCCTTCGGCTCCCTTCCCGTTTATCGGCCTCCCTTCTCCCCCGCATTTTCTTCTCTCTCTCTCTCTCTCTCTCTCTCTCTCTCTCTCTCTCGCCTCCGTCTGTTTAATAATCTACCACCACATCGTAAATCCGCCGAAATTCGAGGCGAACGCGAGCCGCCTCGAAGATTACATTGCCGCTGGTATTCGGATCGAGAATTTCCTTCTTTTTTTTCTTTTTTTGCTCCGATTTCTGTTTAATTAATACGTATTGAGGATAAAGCCGCGGAAAAACGTACAGCAGATATCTGCCCCGACGAGAGCGAGACGACACGATGAGAATTTTCCGTTAGACACCGCGCCTCTCATGAGATATTCTGCCGTGCAAAGCAAGATCGAATGCTAATTCCTTTAGGCGCCTCGAGACCGGAAATTTGAACGGGATTGAGTCCGGGTGAGGCCCTTTCCGAAAATGTTCGCCATGAATAACAAAAAAAGTAGATTAGGAGGCGGTCTAATGAGAATTATCTATGCGTCGGGCACTCGAAACGAAATTCAATTAGAACCGCCGGCGCCGTCTGACCTGTAATTCCCATTACTACTTCGCGCATCCGACCATCATCAATTATTTCCATCTCATTATCGCTTTTCATATACCGCCAACACAAGATACTGCTATTGATATATATTTGTTGTGCAATTTACAAAATCTGATAGCTTTCGAACAATATCGTGATTTTTCATAATTAAAAATTAATTTATTTAATGTATTTGAAACGCGAACATCAAATTCTTGATACAAATTAAATGATTGCTTTAATCCACATCCAATTGTTTGCGTTGTTTTAATTTTCGTATATTAATCTTCGTTCACTCGAATATTTTAGAATGTTATAAACTCAATTTAATTAAATATTTTTTTTATTATGTAATTAAAAATTCTGCGGAAAATCAATTTTATTTCGAAGAATCTCTCTTTTCTAATACAGGGATCTCTTGCGCATTGGCGCTTTCATAATGCATAGGGCGAGTATACGCACAACGGAGGTATTAAAGCGAAAGCACGAACCGGCTGCGCGCAGCTCGGAGCGCCGCAAATTACCTGAGCACGCGGCGTCAAATCCTTCAATCTGGAGCGAGAGATGTTGAACGGCCCGATATTGAAGTTACTTGTGAAAGAGCAAGACGAGACATGGGAGAGAAAGGGAGAGAAAGAGTCAGGTAAACGAACCGCGGGTGCGGGTAAAAGGACGCGGACGCGAGTCCTGGCAGGAACGACGTCGCATCGTGTCTTGCAAAGAAGAGATGAGTCTTGGAAACGCACGTGCCGCGGATTGCGGCGGCGGACTTAGCAGGTTCGCGAAACCTCCGGCGCGCGTCAGCCCCCGCCGTCGGAGGATGCAAAAAGCATCCCGCGAGAACACGTGCTTCACCCTTTTCAGTTAAGGCGTCGACACGGTGTCGGAAGCGGGCGTTGTGAATAAAAGGAGAGACGACGATCTAGGTGTTGGACGAGGACGGCAACAGGAGCTTTGCCTAATGGCCTGGGTCGCCTACCGCAGATCGGTTGATACTCAGTCAGAGTAGGTGGGAACTGCGCCTTCCTCGACTGAGTCTTACCCTCTCGTCTACCCCCGCATCCCTCATCCCCACCGTTCACGCGAGCGACACCGGAGGATCCTTCAATACCGCGAAGCTCCTGACGTTTCACGGAGGAGACGATTTGAATAATCGTTATATGCGCGGCGGGAGCTCGCAAACGAATTCGTTATCGGTAGCCGGATGCTCTTTCCCGAGATGGGCTGCTTGGGAAAATTGAGAGTGCCACGTTACCTAAGCGATTCTACTGGCGCAGTCCCGTCCCGAATGCGAAAGCCCTGGATGGTCAGCACGGAATAATACGCGTGCATTACGGGCTTTTTAAAAGCCTTAGCGAAGGAAGAGCGATGGAGCTTGGGTGATGTAGGTGAACATATAAAAACGCGGTCGTCAGGAAATAGAGCTCTTAGCAGTAGTATTTTTGCTACGCGCAGAAATTACACGAATCTCGTTAAGTATCTCAAATTAAACCCACAGCGTAATATATTTTTTTCTACGAAACTCTAATCGTGCGCGTCTGTCTCTTGCGTGAATATTTTCCACAATAAATACATCTCGCGTAAAAATTAATTAGCATGCCGCGAGTGGAAAAAGCTGGCTTTTTCTCCCGAATCAATTTGTCGGCTTTATCGGCGGGTACCTTATCAAAAGTGCGACGAAAAGCGCCACCCGCGCGTTCTGCCAATTTAATTTGGCTGTCAAGCCCGAAGGAAAAGCGGGGAAAACGACAGCCGTGGCGCGCCGCTGACGCTTCGGCCGGGGGAAACGCGCGCGTTAATTTCTCGGCGAATTTATTAAACGTCATTGCCGCACCTGTATCTCAAAGCGAATCGACGCCGAATTTGGCGCGCTTTTATAACGGAAACCCGATACGCCGACAAAGCTGATTTCCCGCGGCCCCGCTCGCATATACCACCGCATTCTGTAAGCGATCGCGAGCAAACAACCTCTTCTTTTTTTTTTTAATTTGCGCTACCGTCCTTTTTACTTCGCAAACACCGCCCAGCGACGAGCGATTTATGCGCGTAAACGCCACAGAGAGGAAACGCTAATGCGGCTAATGAATATGTGAGAGAGAACGTGTTACACAACGATAGACGACTTTATCATCCCGGTGTTATGTTTGTCACGCTTTTAACATCATTGCCATGCATACGGCGAACGCGAGAATGTTGATTTTTCCCTTGCGCGAAAAGTGCTGATTGTTTGGCGCATGCATGAAAGAGAGAAGACCGGCAAGAGAGATGTCGGATTTGTGTGCGCTCCCAGTAAATCTTCTAAATTGATTCAGACATCCTATTACGAAGGTATTTACATGTTACATCACACATCCGCAGTGCATTTTTTATTTGCAATTAATAAATAAGAATAAAATCGGAGGCGCCTCTATGAAATAATTTAATTTAATCGACTAATATCCGAAGGATAAAGATTAAGAGCAGAGTCACATCTGTAGAATCTATCTAGTTTTAATTTCCGGTTTCGTAGAAGATCGTAAATGATATATCGAGGAAGTACTTCGTAATTGCCGGCTTTATCTCCTACGTTCAATTTTAATCGCTGTGAGCTGTCATTGGAGGATGATCCATGGTGTGCTAGGTAAAACGTTTATTTCGACGGATAATCTGAGTCGGAAATGAGAAGATACCTCGAGAACCTTACTATCCTAAGGATCGTCCGAAGGAAAGAACAATATCTTTCGGATTTTTTCCTTTTATCCTCATTATTAATAGCAGCAAGGGAAGCGGGACCAATGTCCTTTCCGTTTCAAATGTTTCGTTCTCCTTTCCTCAGCGCCAACATTGTCATCAAGAAATGCTTCTTAAAATCGTCTAAAGTTCCAGTCCCTTAAAACAATAACCAACCCTCGTACAAACAACTTGTTTTTAATCGACACAAAAATTATACTTTGCTTTATATTTCTCTCCAAAGAAATACTTTTGTATCTTTATGGCCTCTGTATGATTTCTACGGAGAAAACAATTGAAAATTTATATTTTTCAATAAAAATATTTTTCTTTCATTTTCAATAATTTTTTTTCATTTTTTTTTGTTATGAATGCGAAAGGTGGAATATATCGTTCCAACGGTAACGCGAAGGAGAGTCTCGTGCAACGCAATACGTTCCATTAATAAAAGAAAAAAAAAGGAAGATAGCTCAAACATGATTCCGCTACGAAATGATTACGTCGAGATGACGCCGAGATATGACCGTGCAAATTGTTTTGATAGTCAAAGTTAATAGCTTCGCCGGTATACGAAACAACAATCGAGGAAAAGTGCGCGGGAGCACAATGTTCCCCTGAAATAAAGGCCTCGTCGATCGAGCGGCGATTTTCGATTATCGTCGCGATATAGATATATGCTCATGGATCGAGGAGGATCTACTACGGCCGAGATTATTCGCGGTCGCAGGCAACTGACTCGTTCCTCGTTTCGCGACTAAATTGCCGTTCCACGATTGGCAGCTCGTCATCGATTCGATCTGCCGGACGCGTTCGCCGTACGCTATTATTGTACGCGTATATGCACATACGATGTGGTCGCCGCACAACACTACTCCCTGACTGACGTATGTATTTTTGTCGTCGACGCCACCGACGTTCATGATTTCCATCTGGAATGAGGTTTCACAGTCGGAGAAGGATGTAGCGTAGATGCAAACGCTGGCAAATCGAGAGTGAAAGATAGAAACAGATGGGAAGAGAAAGATGTAATATAAGACGCAAAGATGCATTATTAACTGACCTCCATAAATCGAATTCATCGCGAAAAAATATCCATAAGCAATCTTTTTTAATAATTTATATTTGGACTTCTTCGATATAATAATGAAGAAATGTTTAATAAAATTTTCGTAAAATATAATAATAATGACAGTAGTTTAACATATTTTGTATTTTATGCTCAAATAATTAATTTTTACGTAATTTAAAAAATGAATAAGTAATTATTGTTTTTAACGATACTATTGTTTATTAAAGAGTTGTTGTTTTTATTGAGCATTATTGTTTATTAAACTTGATATTGTTTATTAAGTTTAATAAGCTTGATGTAACGACTTCGTTTTTATGTAAAACAATACTCAAACTTGAAATGAAAGAGGAAAAACAAGTGATTGTGATCGCGTAGAAGTCGGCCTGAATTAAAGGTAAACCAAAGACTAGAAGAGCAGAAAAATTCGCCAATTCCATAAGTAACCTGAAGAAAGAAAAAAAAAAAGATAAAGAACTTCGTCTTCTTCACTTCGCGATCGAGCCATATCGCGCGTTTTTCCTCTTTTTGCGCGAGACTCTGGGAGCTGGGGGCGCGATGAAAAAAATTCATAAAAATTCTTGTGCATCTCGTTTCCGGTCGCATCCCCTCTGCGCCGGTACACACCAACCATTCGCTAGCGAAACTTGCTTTCTTTCTGCGCGGCATCGTCGCGGTGATAAGTCAACCTCCATGCGCGAGGTCGACGAAAAGTACGACAGAGAAAAAGGAGGGGAGAATTGGCTCCCAGAATTTAATAACCATAGGTTCTTCCGCTCAACGGGGAGGCGCGGCCTGGATGTAAGGCATGGATGTAATCTTGGCGGGTAACTCATACGTTAAGAACTGGGGGAAGGGGACACATTCCGGCGCCGCTAACAAACGCTATCAACCCCCGGCGCGCTCGACCCGTACGAAGTTGTCTGGCCATGAAAAGGGGGGCGACCTGGGGGAAGACGCGCGAGCCGCTGCGACATAATTCTAATTTTATTGCCGGGTCCGCGCGGGGGATGCGCGCTCGCGAAGTAGACGTCGAATTTATGGGCAATTTTTCTTATTAATTTTCATAACTTCGACATGTGAGCGAGGCAGCACGACAAAGCGCGCATCCCGCTTTCCCCGCGCATTCTCTCAACTATCTTTCCTCCCCTCTCGGCTCGAGGATTGCGTTCGTTGCTCCGCTGAGGGCATACTTTCTTCGCCTTCTCGCGATCCTTATCATGTCGAACTACATAGGTTCCGAACTATCCGGAAGAAGATTGTAGGAATTTTCGAGAGAATGGACCTCTGTGAATCTAAAAAAAAATGGCAACTGATATAATGTTAAGAGATAAGGATGAGGTAATGCGATTTTAAGTTCGATGTAATCTCTTTGTTATTAATTATTTTAATAAAACTTTAAAGTATAAAGAAGAAACTGCGCTTTTGAAGAGATAAATTTCCTTTATTTAACAAAGAACTTTCATTTGCCCAGTCTTACGGTGAATTATGTAGATCGTACTACGACATTTGATAATTTAATTTACAACGCGAATTGTGAATCATCGGCAGGACACTCGGAAAACGCGTCGCGACAATTTAAGATCGTCGCCGAATTTCATGAACCCCGCGTTTGTATTGGAACTGGAGAGACTGCGGATGAAATTTTTCGAGCACCAAAGTGGAAAGAAGCATCTTCGACGTTTCGAAGTGGTAAATAATGGAGGGTGACGGACGGGAGTGTTGCTGCAGGCTGTTGCGACGAGGGTGGATGGGCGAAAGAAGGGGGCAGCGACGGATGGTGAAACGACGGTGGAGAAAAGGATCGAAAATTGCACGGTAAACTCGTGCCACGATTTCCACCTCTCGGTGCGGTAAATTGAGAATAAACAGGCATAGACGAGGCCGATGGAGTATTTCGCGTCTGCGAGATTCACGAAGGAATCCGGCGAAAACCGGTGTTTGATTTCACTCTCTTGCGAATGATCGATCCGAAAAGGAAGGAAGGGTATCTTTCTTGCGCCAATAACGAACTGAAGTTTCTTTCAAGATGGATTAAATCATAACTGATTAATAAATACAATTAAAGACCAATACACATAATTTCTTATAGTTATTATTTATGATATTAATATATTTATATTATTTACACTTAAAATTGTATTAAATATTCTACGTCACATATAATATATATAGATTAGTTTTGTCTATGTTTTCTGCGAAGCAAAAGAATCACCAGAATGTCGTTTCTTCACCGAAAGTTCTTTGCGGTAACAGCGATGGAACACCTTTTCTTCCGAGATAGGCCCCAAAGAAATCTTATCTTAGTGCGTATTTACAAACTGCTTTCTTTCTCGCCTTTACGTATTACCTGCCGTTATCTCGTTCCATTCGGTGCGGCAATAACCCGTGGAAACGTATATATGGAATCGTATAACGTTTCGAATTGCACGTGTTGCGTCCATGTCTTCCCTTTCTCTCATACGGTATTGCGCTGTCGGCAAAGTCTGCGTTCTCTCATCCATCACCGAGCTAAGGTCGCCGGTAGTCAGGAAAAGACGAGAGAGAGAGAGACCTGCAGGCCGAAAGGAGCTTCCTCCGATATCTCGACACGACGTTACGATTTGTCCGTGCACCGTGTTCCGTCATCCCGAAACAAAACTACACGGTCGAGCGTCCCAAGAAAAGTCGTTGCGACTCGCCAACCGAGTAATTTCGATATTTCTTCGTGCACATCAATCGTTCAATAATCTCTCGATGCATTATCGCAAACACTCAGATGCATTTCTCAGCGAAACATGAATTATCAAATTTACTGCTAAATATTTATTGCACTATTATTGTTGAATTTCGAAATAAAAAAGATAATTATTTTATATTATTTCCTAATCATGTAACGATGTAAAAATCATAGATACTTTTCAAATATTAAGAATATATTTAAATATATTTAAATATGTGTAAAAGTCATAGTTGGTCATAGTAAACGAAGTTTGTAGTAAGTTGAAACGAATATCTTTTGCGGCGTTTATGCTCTCATTGCAATACGATTGCGCCGAAAAGGCGGGGAAGCTTTATCGTTCGGGCGAGAACTGCGAAGGGCGGTTATTATTAATTGCTTCCAGAGGTTTTACAACCGGGCGGTTAAAGCCACGGTCTTTTTTACGAGCATCGAACGGGCCGGTTTGGCCTCTCTTTTTCACCATACTCTCCATCCACTCTTTTCCCGCTCCGGACACTCGACCGGAAACTTCATTTACATCGTCAGCATCTATAAAATGGATTAATTGCAGCTGGCTGTGCGACGAGTGCTGGCATGCACAGCCGACGAACGTTCGACAGATGGAATTTATCCGCGAGTGAATCCTCCACAAAACTGCTTTTTATATTCTTTTCTTTTCAAAATATATATATCTCTGGATCTTCTTTCTAAATATTATATCTATATAAATATTATACATTTATTTAATGTTATTCAAATTATCAAATTTCATATTTTTAAAACCTTCTGGAAATTTGATAAAATATCAAGAGAATTATCAGCTCAGCTAAGAAAAGACATTTTTTTCTATAAATTGCGATCCAAAAAATTCAAGGGTTTTAAGTCTGAAGGATGCGAACCAGACATTTAAAGTCTCAAATGTCTCAAATTATCAGATAAACGTGGTTAGCTACGAGACTAAAATAGAACAGAATATATTAATTATTTTTAAAACTTGAACTCTATCTCTTTTTTTATTTTTACAAATAATTAATACAAATAATATAAAATTTTTAACTACACATTTTTTTACAAATAATATAAAATATTGAAATTAATATTAAAGGTAGTATAATTAAAATTTGTAATATAAAAAGGAGAATCAAAATCTTTTTTATTTTAATGTTAATGTATGAATTAAAGATAATATTGCTTTACGGAACAAAATTTTCAGCTAATATCAAAAAGATACAATTACCAAACATAAGTCAACGAGTTTTAAACGGAACTACGCAGGAAAATGGAAATACACGAAAGTTGTGGATCATTTAACGAATTAACAATTATAATCTGCGATTAGAATTCCTGTCATTAGCATAAGCCTGCGTCAGTGGGACCGAAAAGTTTTAGGCGTTTGTTCGCCAGTGCCAAAATAACCAGGAGGGAAGAAGTAATTTTATGCGATCGCACTGGGAGATTATGAGGGAAAAGTAGCCGACGAAGTAGTTGAAGAATGTTAAATCAGAGAACCTTATTATCTTACCAAGATAAATCACGAAGAAATTAAGATTCTTGTTTAATCGTAGTAATTACAATGGCAAGGTAAAATTAAAATTAGATACAGCAAAATTTGCTCAATGGATCTTTTTGATATAATTCGGCATTATTGCCAAGAAATATATATTTATCAATTAATAAAATAATATAAGTAAATAAAGAAAAACATATATCGTATATAACACAACTCGTAAACTTTAAATTTATTTATTGTGCATGTTATGCAATTTGATAATATCATATTCAATTAGTATAGTATAATGCAAAAGAATTATAAAAAAAAATTATTTTAGGGGAAAGGAGGAAAGAAAAAAAAGAATGAAGAAACATATATTATAGTAAAATCATATGCTGTCTTTACAAATTGAAGCTATCTTATCAATAATTGATTCATTATGGTTGTAACAAAGAACGTTATATTCCATTTCATTTTCTTACAAAATAAATTAAAAGTAACTGATATTCTAAGCAGTTCAATTAATTCTCGCTAGAAGATTTAAAATATAGTAGAAAGATATTTTTTTAATTAATTTATAACTTCAAAATAAAGAGAGAAGTTTTTATTTCATCTAGTAAATTTCTGTTTGTTCTTTTGTACGTACAAAGCAAATATATTCAAATTTATAGCAAATATTGCACAAAATATTATACAAAATATATTTGATAAATTTTTCTTTCCAGCTTCCATTTCTTCTCGGAATACGTTCTAAGACGTTAGATTTCAGTTACTAAAAATCAATATCAAGAACTCTGAGAATACCAAACGTCGGTTATTCTCATATTTTCTTCTAATATAATTCTCTAGATACACAGAAACCAATTTTCTTTGATAATAATAATAATTTACCGAATACCGAAAAATTACCGAATAACAGTACATTGCCGACTATAAGTACGTTTAAATCAACTGTAGGGAACATCAATCTTAACGAAAGGTTGTGAAGATAATATTGTGGAGACATCCAGACGTTGTGAAGATAATGTATCTACTGCTCGGTAGACTATTGATTCGATAGACTGCAGTTTGCACTTTTTGTTCACTGATACAGATGCCCTTACCTGTACCTTTTAGAGAGACAAAAAGATTTTTGTGTAATATATCTCTAAATATAAAAAAAGACAAAATGAAATTGCCGCAGGAATAACTAATCTGCACAATTATTTAGATTTAGCGATCTTATGGACCTGAGTATATTGCAAACACTTATACATTACGTATATCCATAATATTTGTTTCTCTGCTTTATAAAATTAGAATTTTAGTGTATCTAATTGTGATATAAACGTAAAAACATACATTATAATTTATATAAATTATAAACGTACATGTATATAAGTTTCTTATACAAAAGTAAAAATATAAATAGTACTAAAATTATGTTTGTAAATAAGAAACAAGACATAATTATAAAGACAAGTTGATTTATTTATTCATACAATTTTTACTTGTGTATATTCTACAAATTTCTGTATAATGTACAATTACAGTATAATTGTATAAGACAAATAATCTAAAATTATCGATACCATAACTTTATTTAGGAATTCGGTCTCTTATGAAAAAATTTGATAATATCATTTAAACGGTTGATTTTTATCGATACAAACAGATTTAATTTTGTTTTCGCTTGCTTCTTCACTAAGACATTTGCTGTTTATTCTTAATATTTTCCCATTTGTAGATATCTTCAAATCGTTGAATACATTTTGTAGATTCGCATAAACTTGATTTTCATAACGCATATTCGAATGAATAGAATTTTGCATGGCGATTTTATTCCTGAGATTACTTAGTCGGGGTTGCATTTTATGATACGCTTCCTCGACACTCAAACGGCGATTTCTTTCTTTTAGTAGAAAATTGGTGTTATTCTCTAAATCCTTTATTAAACTCTGATTGTGCTCGATCATGAGAGAAAGGTCATTTTTTAATTTGTCTGCGTTGGTCCAATTAACATTTCTTTTTACTGCATTGTGCAATCCATATGTCCTACAACCTTTTCTTGTCAGCTTCCGTACATGCCTGGTTTGCTGTATTTGTAAAATGCTATCTTTTTGCGTTTTTATTTGAGTATGCTAAAACAGAAAAGTATATTATATAGATCAAATATATAAATAATATTTTAAAAGTTCAATTATTCGATTTTATTGATATTAACTTTTCGTGATCACCCTAGGTCAAACTGACCCGAGCATCATCTTTCACTAGATTCCAGAATCTTCCTGGTTTAAAAAGGACGCGCATCTGCTATCTACTAGAGATTTGAGACTTTGATTATTGATAGAGACGGCTCTTGAATCGGACCATTGATGTATTTTTATTCGAATTTACATCTTTTTTATATCTAAAAACGACTGTCAATCTTCAAAACAAAAAATTTTTGAAACGCATATAATCATACTATTTTTTTCTTAAAAGTACATCATTCCAAGAGTATCAAGCTAAAATTTTATTTAAAACTATTAAAAATTAAAAAGTTATAATTTTTTAAATAAATAAACTAATTTTTTCGACATCAACAGATTTACGATTTTCTTTTTACTGTTAAAATTAAATTCTTCACTGGACGCCATTATTCTATTTTCTTGAAATTGTATACTGTAATATTTTAAAGTTAATGGAACTAATACTGTTGATTTGATGACACTTTAAAAACGGCTCGAGTCATTTTGACCCAGTGTGATCATTGTGTAAATTTTATGAAGTGTGATCATGAAGGGTTAAATTTAAACAACTTACAACTTGAGTTTTAGAAAATCTGTTCTTTTTCGATATATACTGAGAAGATCTGTCCTGTGGAATCATTTCTTGTACGATATGCTTGTGACTCAATAATCTTTTCTTCATTGATGTTCTTTCCCCTTTAATTTTCCTTTTTTTTAGAATTTTGTGAATAATTTGCAGTATGTCGGCCGACACTTCATTATCTCTGAGATCAATCTGCGTAAGTACGCTATTTGTTTGTAAAAGCTCCAACACAATTTCTCCTCCATGTTGAGTAATCCCACAACATCGTAGGCTTAATGTCTTCAGCCAAAAGTCATTTTTCAACATACGTATCAATTGCCGCAAGCCAATGTCGCTAAATCGATCATTTTTATCAAGTATCAGTACTTGCAATCCTTCCTCCTGAAATACAGATGCAAATGTATTAAATAATTTACCCGTAAAAACATAACAATTTTTAAATAAAATAATATTTTTCTCTTGATACATACCACCGTTGTGTGAACGTCTCGAGATAATGTTGACTCTTTCCAAACACTTTGCAATAAATCTGCTTTTCTGTTTTTGAAGAACAATGACAGACTCGTAGCGCTTCTATTAGTAAGACAGCATGATGATAGATTCAAGATATGAAGACTTGAATTACACTGCAAACTTTCTAACAACATATAACATCCTGTAAAAGAGACAAACATAAATATATTGATGTTATCTTAATTTTTTTTACATAAAATTTTTTTTTAGTTGAAATTTATGAAAGAATAGGCAAGAGAAAGTTATACTTGAAATATGTAGATATAATATCTGATTTGATTGTTTGATAAATTCAAATATTTAATTTCAAATTTTAACCAACCTGTATCGCCAATTCGACACCTGGCCAATGACAAACTTCGCAGATTACGGTTATTTGCCAAGCCATCACCGAGAATCTTTAGATACTTGGATGCCAGAGGGATACCATCGAGCGTAAGATTGGTGATCATCAACGAGTTCTTCAAACAGACTGCGATGGAATGAACGAAGCATCGTAGTAGACAATTTGTGTACAAAACTGGCTGCCGTCGATTCTTTCGCGTGCATCTCCTGAACGTGTGAGCAGAATGCCAATCCATTTGCCATTTTGCGATTTGCGAGTTTATATATCATCATTTTTGGAATTGTCATATCTTTTAACTCTCCCTTCGATTGTCCCTCACGGCGTCACCTGCAAGCTTAAACTTACTGAGAGTAGTATCCGAAAAAAACAAATAATCATGGAATTAATTTTTACTTTTCAAGCATTCAAAGAGCACATTCAAAGCATTTCAGGTTCTTTGTACCAACAAATATTTTGGAGAAATATTAAAATTACAAATAAAATATAATTTAAATTAAAATTATATATTACAAATAAGATATGATTTAAGTTCTATTTAAATTTACCAATTATACTTATTTTATGTTATAAAAAATTCACTTGCTCCTGAGTATATAAAATTACTTCGCAAAAAAATCATTTGTCTTTTTGACTATCACAATCTTAATTTGGTTAATTTAAAATATTTTACATAAAAGATTTGAAAATAAAATTGATTAGATTTTTAAAAAATCATATCAGAAAACAAAAATAATTGCTATAATTATATGGCAAGAATCATGGAATGATAAAATGATAATTAAATATTATTTCTAGATAAATCAAGAAATTTTCAAATTTACTTCTTGAATTAAGGTGACCAACTCTTAATCTGACAATTACGAGATATAAACTTTAGAAAATCGGAATACAATTAAATTGGGATTGGGATTACAATCAAATTTTTTCATTTTTTTTTTATTAGATTACATTAGATTACAAAATATTTTAATATCATAATAAAAATATCGTAATTTATGTACATGTCCCTTCTTAGTTACTATATATATATATATATACTTAGATAGATTTGACACATTAATTGATGAAAGATATATATCTTGATACATTAATTTTTTTAATAAATAGATTGAATAAATTAGATATATATAAATAAAATTTATTATCAAGTTAATATTAAATTATTAACAGGACATAGAGCCTTCTATTATTTTTTAATAATCATTAGTGTAAAACCAAACTGATAAAATTCTTAAAATAAAATTAAAGAATAATAAATAAAATTCCGATAAGGCTTGTATTACTGACATTAAATAATTATGCTTTCAATCTTGGAGTGGCATTCTTATTGAGTTATTATTTATTTATATTTATTTATTATTATGTTTCATTATATTTATTTATTCTTTGACCTATCTTATCTACGCTTCGGTTAAGAAAACTGATTTATGTAAGAATATCTATAATGTTATTTATTACTGTTAGAATGTAATCAATGTCAAAGAAAATTCTGTGAAGTGGAAACATTCAAATTAAATTTTATTACATCAAACTATTTTAATAAAATTAATTCATTTACTCATTTTATAACACCTGGAGAATTGCTCGTTTGTTGACCTTTTTCCTGTATTTGCGTTAAAAAATAATCATTAACCAAACATAAAGATAATGAAAAATTAATATAAAGCATACTTTCTTGTTCTTATCAAACAAATAATACATAATTACTTTAGAAATAATTGTGTATCAATATCGAATTAAATTTGCCGCGTAACATTAACGAAATATATAATTTGTGTTATAAAAAAAAATTAAACTATTTTAATGAAACAAGATTTTTTTTAAATTAAATCTAAAATATTAATTTTTTAAATTATATAATAGCTATAAAAGTATTTAAAATTATATTTTAAAGCTTAAAATATTAGATTCTTTTTGCGACTTCACATATTTAAGCATATCCTTATTCTTCAGCTCGTATTGATGGAAGATATAAATTAATAAACTTTAGTATGTTCTTTATTCTCTATTTTACATTATGTTATTAATAAATCTGAAGAAACGATCCTATTTAAGGTTTTTTGAGACTCTCTGTAGAGAGCTAAAAATCAGCATGTCCCATAAAATTCGATACGGTTGATCACCCTAATTTAAGTACTAATGTTGTTAGCAATCTTTATGTTAAAAAAACATTTGTCAAATAAATTTTTAATATATTTATTTTCAATTACCGTAACTTTGTGAGTTTTTCCTTTGTATCCATTTTCTCTCTAATCTTTTTGCGACAACATTGACTATACACATAAATTTTGGACAGACTTCGATCTTGCATTATACTATTCAATAATGGTGACCATTCTTTCAAATTTACATGATCGGCACAAAATCGCAAGCAATTTTTTTGCAGATACATTTGTATCGTTGGCAATGGCTTTACGTTTTCTTCGTGGCATAACACCTTCATTAGAGATACGTCTTAGGTAAAAATATACGTTATAAAAAAAGATTGTAATAATAGAGAAGTAACAGGTTATTAAACAGAAATAATTCATAATCTCTGTTATGTTCAGTTAAATTTACAGACAAATTCTTAGAAATTGTCTTAATAATTATTTTATTTTTTGTAAAAGGAAAAGTGAATGTTTTATTTATAATATTTTTAAAGTACAATTATAAAATAGCTGAATCGTAAAAAACGTAAATGTAAACTAATGGTTTTATGTTATGTTCAAACAAATTTGAGAATAACCAACCTTGTATGTACACTCAAATAATTCATTAGAACTATTCTCTTCGCAATTTTGCATAATGTCATACGTAATTGCTTGATTACGAATTTCATTCCCTGAGAACTTACAATTTTTACCGAAATATTTTCAAAGAAATTCAGAAAATGACGGATCACGCGTTTTGAATACACGAAGACATCGATGAAAAATATCGAACATTTGAATGCAAATTCTATCGGCAAAAATTGATTTTTCAAGTTTCATCTCGTACTGACGTATTGTTCCTTCCTAAGTTCCATCAATAGCGTTAAAGAAAAATGATGATAGATGAGATTCACTTAATCTAAATAATGAAAATTATAATTAAAAATATTTATTATTTACATTATTATTTTGTAAAAAGTGCAATAGTATGTAAAATACACATATATATATATATATATAATTATTAAAATTTGTTTATATATATTTTAATAGAAATATATAATAAGAAGAGAGAAGAATATAATTATTTACAAAAATTATCTTGATTAATACGCATGCAGAAATATCGAAAATGAGATGAGTAATTTATTTCAAAATAATAGAATATCAATCAATAGAAATCGTATATATAATCAATCATTGTATATCAAAAACTTTTTAAAAATCTTGTGCATAGATAGATTTAATATTGAAACACTAGAAAAATGAATCTATATTAGAAAAATATATAGAATATCAAGTACCATAATATATAAATGTAAAAATAAAAATTGTCTTCTTAAAATGCATGGAAATATATTCACAAGATAAAAGAATATAGAATATTGTCACATAGAAGCAATGAATAATATATATACACTATATAATTGCTATTATACAAAGCCATTTCAATCATTGTTGTAAATGTACTTATGCATCTCAAGCTGCGCACACAAACTGAGGACTCGCATTAAAGTACAAGAAGTCTCGCGTTAAAAAACAACGGATAAGAAGTAAAACAGATATACAAACTTACGATAAGCTCTTGCGCAAAGATAACTTACGTCACGGAAATTCTAAAACGGCCCTAAATAGTCGCCTTATAAAAAAACGGCGGTGTGTTAAGCGATTAAATTTACAGTGATAATTCCCCGACATCTTGTATTTGCTACTCGCAAATTCTACCTATCCCTCCCTCTATTGTCTCCAAGTATTACTGGCTTAAAATCACCGCTTATCGTTCAAACACGCGTGGATCTTTCGTATACTGATCTCGTGTATGTTTAAATATCTGCTGCAGCCTTTTAAGTAAAGACACGAGATAGATAGATGACGGCGGACATGTAAGAAGACTTTGAACGAATGAGATACGCAGATTCCAAAGACGTCCTCGAGAAATCGCACAATTTAGCCAGTGAGTCTGAGGCCACTGTGCTGCCTACACCCGATTCTGTCTTCATTAAAATCTCGCGCACACCTCGAAGCGCCGTGTCGCCTGACAAAGGAGCGCCCACGATTCTTATTGTTCTCCACTGTGAAATCGTCGTCACATCGCAATCGTTACGTGACACCGTGAAAGTCTTCGAAAAGTTTTCACCTCTATCCTATTATCTTCGCGTCAGCTGCCGAAATACCACCACTTGAATATGCCGACGCGTCGGAAGTTCGTGCGGAGCCGTGTCTGATCAAGTGTCTCGTATCTACTTCATCGCGAGGCAAGCGTTTCGAAGAAAAAAATCTCTCGCGTGCTGCGCGGATTATCAAGGCTACAAAGTTGATCTTATCGGATGTAAGGATCGCCTTTCCTAGTGCAGAGACCTATTTGGACGGTCTACGATCGAAACAACGTGTTAAAAAATATGCGATAAACGTACGTACATGTTTGTACAAACGCGTACTTGTCTGTTATCATTGTTTATTTCTATTACTTAACGATTTTATTCTTTTTTATTGAACAATTCAAGTATACTTTTATTCATCAAATCGATTGTTAAGTATGCACATTATTATCTTCCGAATCGACATGATTCGCGCGCATTCGATAATATAATTCAAATTCAGCAAGAGAGTAAATATTTTTGAATAAATTTTTTTAAATGTAATTACATACAAATATTAATATGTTGTAAGACGCTAAACGAAACTCAATATAAATTGCATAGACATTGAGTAATTAAATTTATTAATTTGTTAATATCTTATAAATTAGATTTCAAATAAAAAAGCAATTTGGATTACCTTTGTATTTAAAAAAGTAGCACAAATATTATTTTTAATAGAATTATAATGCTTTTTCTTCCATGCAAGCATGCAAAGATTTCAAGAAAAATAATAAGAGGTAAAAATAAAAATTTTTATTTATTAAAGATTTTCGTTTTAAAATCTTTTCTATTTCTTTAACTCTAAACTTTAAATGCCTGTATCTTCGTGTAGGAACTACTTGCATCACTATGAAAACAGTCTCCGGTAATTATGCATACAACACTATTTGCTCCCACACAACGCGTAATCGGACGAATTACGTGAACGGCTATCTCGCGCAGATCGTCTCTCTAATTGCGCACACCGAGGATCGTAGCTGCCACAATGATACAGCTATTTGAGATGCGTCGCGGAACTTTTGAATTACATGTAGACACTTTCGGCAAAAGATAAGATAAAGCGGAGTGAGAAAATTGCACTGACGTATGACCCCGTACACGCGAAATCTTCGCCTCGGTCTTGACGCGCGTTCAATGCCGAATTGATCGTCAACGGTTGCAGAGGTTTTCACGAAATTTCTATTCGTCTCGACATGAACAAACATTTTAACAAACGTTTTCAACGAGCAATTACTGTCCACGCTACGTGGACGTAACAAAGTTTGTTTAATTCAATTTGAAGGTGAAAAAAACTTCAAGTGATTAAAAAAATCCTAGTTGACTCGACGTAAATTTCATCGGCATTCATTTAATCGAGCGATTTAGCATATCATTACAAAGTTTAGCCGCAGCTTTATTAGCACAATCCTTTACGTTAATTAATGTAAAATAGTATTCATACAATCAATGTTTGGGTTACACAAAATCAATGCGCAGATGACTGTTTCCTTCGGTCTCGAGATAAGCAAATTGATATGCATGAGCGTGCATTTTTACACACACGCGTGCACGGTAAGCACACGTTTAATTTAAATAATGTCGAATTCTTAGCAATCTTATTTTTTTTTCTAAATGAAAAAGAGGAGATTTCGCTTCTACCAATCGCCTTCGATGAAAGGTAACCTAACGATACTTGTCGCGGCTGTCATTGACGATTCAGAATCTGGCCGGATGTTTTTCGAAATTTCCGACGATGCGAGAAATAGCAAGGAGACCCACCGCGAACTGAGAGCTCGTCTTAAGAATGGGATGCAAAATTAGCATACTGAAGTGCATGAGAGGCAAAGTCGAGCAGGAGAAAAGTATATCGTCCAGCAGTATATCGGAAACCAGCAGTTCTCTCGTTACAAGCGGTACGTTGCTCTTTTTCTTCCTTTTTTCTTATCTTGTTTTAAATTTTATTAGGAAATAAATTATTATATATTCGTAAAGCTTAAATTTGGAAATCGAAATTTAAATCAGTAAAAGATGTAGACAGTTGGAAAGATGCAAAGTTATACATAATTTTTGGAACTTTATTGTGAAGATAGACACGATTGATAATTTACTTCATACTTCATATAATTGTAAATTTAAAAAGTATTTTTTACAACATTATCTAAAAAATCATAGTTAAAAGATTGTATTTTATGCAATTATGTAATAATCTTGATTAATAAGTATTAATATTACATATTATTATAAATGATACAAAGATATAAGTAGCGTATCGATCACAATCTGTATTAATTATTTTTTTATGAATAGCATTGTAAAATAAAAATCTATGAACGAGGTCAGTCTTTAATTATGCTTTTGAAGCTTAAATGCCTTCTCCTGATTACAAAATATAATCAAGTTTGTACGTATTCAGCTCTTGAATACATGTAATGTATGACTGAGGAACGTAAAACGTCGAAGCATAGTAATTTTCTCTTGAAGGTCGAATTCTGGATGATTACATTCTTGCTTCTTTGCTTAGTATAGCCCGTTTATGACTGTGAGAAGCAACACTATACTCCTCAAAAATTTATTATTCAGATAACTATTTCTGTGTTTCCGCAATGCATTAACTTAATTTATATCTCAAATATATTTTGACACTTCGATCGGTAGCAAATATTTTTGAAATTTCCAATACAAGTATATTTTAAAACATTATGTAACTATTATTTATTTATACTGTTTTATTTCTTATATTGCTTCTTAACACACTATTTCTTAATATACTTTAATATGTATATCTTAATCTTAAAGCATTTATGTTAAAACTATTTTTTTATTAAAAAAATGTGTATATAATCCTCTTTAATATTGCTTAACAATAATCAATCGTCAATTATTATTTTAATTTTTTCAAATCATTGTATATCATAGTTAGATATTATACATATAATAATAAAAAATTCTACTATAATTGAGGAAAACTGGATATTTTTACGGTCAAACTTAAAGATTTTACTGTTTAAATTTTTATTTCTTCTTTTGACTTTCTAACCCATAATGTTATTTTGTCACGTTAACAAAAGTTGAACATTTCAAATCGAAATTGCGCGACTGATGGATACCTTTCATGAAAAAGGAGGGAAGGAAGAGTGGGAAAGGTGGTCCTCAGGTAACAGTCATTCTCCTTGACCTACTCTACGACTGACCACACTATGCGTGTGTCGACTGGAGTCATCGTTCGAGACATGAATTAATCAAACGTACGAAAGGGAGCAACTTCCAGCAACGCGTTTCTAATTTTTTTATTTAGAAGTCTGCGCAACGCAATGTCGAGCCGCGGCTGCATAATATTTCATTCTCAAGGATTGATTCTAGGATAAAAGTTAGTCGGTCTCTCACGCTCTTAAGGAGACTTTTTGTAATTCTATCACTTGTACCAATTCTATGCCTATCTGTATTCTTTAAGTCCGAATTGGTTATCTTTCAATAATCCATTTAATAATTTTTCAACAATAACTAGCTCGATTCTTCTAAAAATTTCTTTCTCCAATTTTGTCTCGTTTTCTAAACTTGCCTTTGTAACAATTATATACATTTTATATTTTTACCTATTTTCCTAATATTTCGTAATTGTAAGAGTTATATGATTATTATCTTAGATCACTTTTATCATTAGGTATTACGTATTTCTAGTAACAACTATTATTTTTTTGTAACTTTTATGAGAAGGAATTGAGGTTTATTGGGTGTTATTTAAATCACTATAGCCAATGTGTGTCGCGAGTGTGCATGTTCTGTGGAGATTACGTAAACGAGGCGTTTTATTTTTCTTTACATACACCATTGTTATATATAATGCAATTTACTAATAAATATTCCATAGCCGCATTAGCATAAATTTAGATATATTCAATTTGAATATCGATCAAAATACAGATATGTTGTGCAATTTCTATCATCTACACACGTAAATGCATATCAGGTACTTTATTGATTTCTTTTATTGATTCGATCCTTTAGAGACCTTATTAAGACATTAGTTGATTTAATTTAGCGACAAGTAGATATTTACATGTAGATATTATTTACAGATGCAACAGAGACCGACAGGGACCAAGACAGTCTGAATCTCGCGTTCGACCATTTTATCGCCGAAGAGGACGATCGAAAAGTAGCACAATGTTAGTTAATAATTATTAGATTAATCGTTATCTACATAAAGCATCAGAAGGCATCGATGCCGCTTACATTTTATATAATCTAAAGCCGTAAACGATTTTTGTATGTTATCAGCAGTGACGTTTATACGCGGGTATTTTCTTTCTCAATTAATTAATCAGATAACTAATTCATATGTTCATACGAAATCGGAGAACTCCTATGTAAGTCATTTAACTAATATCGATAATATCTACGATTTTTGCACTTCTGGACACGTAAACAAGATACAAGTTCGAATTATCTTATTAGATCTAAGATTATTAAAACAATAAATTTATTTAAATGTCTATAGCAATGTATTTGTTCTGATCAAAACAGTTATCATTATCATTATTATTAATTAAATATCAAAATAGCAAAATTATAAGCAAATATCTGTATTTTTTTTCTATCTAATCAAATTAACAATTTTACACTTTTAAATTTTTAATTATGCGTGTGACCATGGCAATATTTATATGTATATTTGTAGCTGGTTTTCATGGCTTTGTGGTTTTAATATCAAAAGAATAATCAATCTTTTAACTTTTATCATTTATCGTCTCTGTGTGTATTTTAGTTTTTCATGCACAATATTGATAATTCTTTCTTTGAATTTGATATTTTATTCCTTTATCATCTCTACTTTGGAAAATGTCATTTCTCTTATTTTGAAACTCAATTTGACGCGATATATATTTCTGTTCGTGTACGTGTTAAATGGACCTGGAGTATCTCTGGTCTCCCCGACGACGCTATCGCGTCGCTCTCCTGGGGCCAGTCACTCTCAAGTAGAATTTTAACTTGGTCGATTCGGTACTCTCGGTCAGTCGCTGTCTTTGGGCCGCAAACGACACATCGGTACACATGACCAATTTTTATCGTCGCGATTTTAATCCGCTCGCGATTTTAACGCCCGCAAACAGTCGGAACAAATTGTACTTCAGTGTTAATTGTGAAGTCTCACGAAGCTGATATTTCGAGTGCATCTGTTATGTATGAGCAAATTTCGATTATATTTTTAAACATTCTTAAACATATTTAAATAATGTGACGTGAAACCAAACATTAAAAAAGGGAAAAATCAAATTAGAAGAATACACACTTTAAACTTTTTCAACTTGATATAAATACATGTGATTAAGAATTTAAAAAAAAAAAGTGAAGATTTTTGGTGATATTTTTGGTGATATTTCTTATTTGACAATAGTTTGTTGCGAATAATTAATAAAATTCTGAAGAAATTGAGTTAATAATAATTTTGATTTTATTTTTACTTTGTCATAGAAATGGATATATATGTTAGATACAACTTTTATAATATATTATTATTTTTATATTATTTTTTATATATTACAAAATTTGTGAAATTTACAATTAAAATTGTATGATTATTGTTTGGACAATTTTGATTTTTGAAAGGGGAATAATTTATTGATCAACTTATTTAAATATCTAAATAACTGACTCAGCATTTCAGAAATTAATGATTAATAAGATTTTGACAATTAATCGTATCAATTAATCGTATCACATCATTAATATGTAACAATTTGACATATAATAAATCATTTTTAAATATTTCACATTTTTATTCAAATACGTTTAAATAAAAAACTCTCTTGGATTTAATGTGCAATGTATTCACATTTGCAATGAAACACTCAATTTTTTTATGTTATTTATAAATTATAAAAATATTCATGCGCGAATAACAAATATATATTTTATTATATTTTTATTCAAGTGAGATGACTTCTATTTTTCATAAACATAGAGAAATATATGTATTGCATTAATAAATAAAAATGTAAAAAATACTTATACATTTATAACTACAATATTAATTCGTATGTAGGAAATAATTTACTATATAATATTAATACCACATTTTTTATCTATTGTTACGTGAAAAATTAATTATATTGCTCTTAATAATATAACATGTGATAAAAACTGTTTCTAATTAACAGCATATCTAATGAGATTTCACGTACACAATAATTAATTCAACTCTAAAAAATATATAAACTTGTCTTATTAGTGCGGATTTCAATAAACTTTTAAAAGACAAATTCTTTGACGGTTGTTTAATGTGATGACAATGACGTCTAATAATATAACGCTGTGAGTGTAATGAAAGCAGACGCAAAGAAATATAGTTTCAAACAGTGCGAGATCACGTAGCTTCTCTTAACTCCATGATTGCAAGGCCGAAGGCATAATTCATATGGCATCGCCGCCGAATGAGTATTTTTTTCCAAGCGAGGACGAAGATAGCTTGGAGGATGAATTATTTCCAGATTATATATTCGGTGCGTAAATGATCATAATTGATCCAATAAGCCTCCATTTTGATTTTATTAAATATAACATTGCACACGCATTACGCAATTATTTTGTATAATACGTACGTCCTGTAAGTAGAACAGTCTCTTAAAAAAATTGGAGCAACAATTAATTCAATGTCAATTAAACTCAATTGACTTTTAATTGCAATAAATGCTACTGTGACCCATAAACCCCATAAGACGTTCATAGAATAACGCTTATAGAATAGGTGAATGTACCTCTCAGTAGAGGTTCGTTACCAATTACTGATGCATTGACAACTGAAATGCGTTAATTGATAGTTTAAGCGCGGCTAGGAAAATGATAGATAGTCCGATAGATATATAAATACATAAATAATTTATTACATGGAATCAAGCATGACTTTAGAGTCGACAGACCTTCAATTACGATACTATGGTCATGCTTAGCAACTACCTGTTGCTAAGAATTTTTGATTATTTGAAAGAACATCCATCCGAGCTTCGAGTTTAATTATAATTGAATATTTAATGGGATTGTTTCAGGTAAGGTAGATGCGCTTGACATTGTGACCGAAAAGGATGAAAAAACACCCTTCGAAAACAGCACGCACGATGAGAGCGGTGATTACTTGACTATTGTAAGTTACTTTTTTATTATTGTCTAATAATATAGATCTAGTAATATAGATATAATTTTTTTAAATATAATTTTTCTATTTTATGTAAATTGTTTGATAAAACATCAGACAATAATCGAGTAATTTATTTATTTTATTCTCTGATTTATTATTCCGTCAAAATAAAAAAAATCGGTATGTTACAACATATAAAACCTCCGTTACATTTTTACTAAAACAATTCTTAAAGCCATAGAATTATTAAATTAATTTTCAATTATATTAAAATCATAAACTTTTGGCATTCTCTATAATTAGTCATGCGATATAATAAAAAATAAAATTATATTTATTGGATTTCTCAAAAAAGCTAAATGTATAACTAAGGTTAATACCGCATAAAGATGATGCACTTGATGATAAGTGACGCGTCTTATGACGTAGAAGCATGTTATCAGATTTCTATTAATCAGGCCTGCTATCTAGACTCTTTCACATTCGTAATTAGAGATAAGGATCACCAAGCATTGTTCTACTTCATATATTTTAATACAAATGAGAAGTAGCCTGGTTTTTTATATCGATTGGTATCTTGATGATGGTATCGATCGTTGTCGATTTCTTTTCAATTTTCAGTGATACCATTAATATTTTAATATAAAAAATATTAGAAAATATTAATTACTTAGCAACTTAATAAAAATATCAGTAAATATATAATATATTTTTAACGTTGTATTTTCATATAAAAAGTCAAAATTAATTTATATTAAATGACGGAGCAAAGTTATATATTTAATAAGTATATAATCATATAACGTTTTGCTGTAAGTATTTATCTCTTTAAACATTCAATCTCGAAAAATGTCGATTTTAACTTGCTATATTTTTAATTTAAAATTATGTTGTTACATTATATCATCCCTCTTTTTGCTCCTATAATTCTACTCTATATTTCATTCTCCGCTTCCTTTTAGTTTTTACAAAAAAGAGTATACATTTAAAAATTATTAATAATTATGCTATTAATAATGCCATTCGTTTTACATTCATAAAGTAATCATGCAGATTTTATAAAGAATTTTTAACAAAGAGAAAATTAAAATTATTTCGTAAGAAGAAAGTTCACGAAAAAAAGCCATGCGGAAGTGTGTACATAAATAGCTAGAAAAGGGAGAGACAGCGCAAAATCCTGCTCGCAGGGAATATTCAATTGTTAAGGGAACGCAGCGAAAAGAAAAAAAAAAGATAAAGAAAAAAGCGGAGAAATAATCTAGCGAAGAGTGGCCCTCAGCGTCAGCCCTTTCCGTTCTCACAGTCCTCCCGTCGGGAAACCCGCAATCAAGGCCCCTCCACCCCGCGATAAAAGCTTCGCGAGCAGTGATTCTAAATATACGTGCGTTTTTCTGCGTATCGCTGACGCGGCTTTCTACCGAGACCAAGCCTTTCAATAATTCGCGCGACGTTTACCGCAAAGTTTCGCGCGGGGGTGATGATAAAGTAATGCTCGATCGACTCAATAGTCATCTCTCGATGGTTGGATTAAATATGAAAATTGTTCGGACGCGCTTTAACGTCGCGGGCATAAACGTCGGCTGAATAATTGATTCGCGGCGCGCAATCGCGGTGAAGACGAACTCTCTCACTTGACCGCTTGTCCTCGACGAGTCAAGATCTCACCGCTCGGGAACGACTATAGACTGGTCTATAGACTGTCTATAGACAGTCTCTAGACAAGCCCGAGCCACCAGATAACAGTCAGGACCGACAAGGTGCTCGCTTAAAGTATGCGGATATGCGACATGCGATTGTCGTGCCCGTTTCGGGCTATCCGGAAAATGTCAGGTAAGAGTTACTAATAATCGGTTACGCATCGCACGTGTTCAGGTAAATTCGAAGGGGAAATCGATCGCACGACGCATCCATCGCATTAGTTCGGAGACTTCGAAGAGTGTAAAGTTTTGTCCCGCGATAAACTTTCTATTATTTTCCGATGAGTGATAGCCATCAATTTTCCGATCTTCGGCGTCGGATGAGCGAGAGTTATAGTTCGTCCGTGCAATCAGAATGTGTCTAGTTAAGCAGAAGTTTGGAACGTGTTCGAACGCGACGCTGTCACTCTTTTGTCTTATTCACTTCGCTGTCTTTCCCCTTCGTTAATCGTTGTCTCTCAAACGTGCTCGTACCTACGTACTCTTTATTGCCCGAGCGAAATGCAATTGTCGAAGTTGTCACGCACGGCAATTATTCTGATTGAGTTATCGGCGGTAGTAGTGTTTCGTGAAAAGTTAGACGAAGTTTGATATTATAGGCTAAAAGCACGTTGCGCCAAGTTAAATGCGAGTAATTTGTATTTAACAACCTGTTCACGGAACGATTCAAATTTTCGCATTGCTTCCGTGCGAAGTTTTTGACTCACTGTCGTATTCAATAAAGTCATTTTTATCTATAGTTTTTCCTAATTTCACTTAGAAACAAATGTAAGATAATTGCAATTGTCACTCTTGCTCATTCACTGCTACTTTTATGTCTATAGGAGACCGTTGATTAATACCGTGAAGTGACTCGCGAATCGATAGCAGGATAACCGTTCTGTTGCAAGGAGCTTTTTTCTCGGTCGCAAAACTTTCTCTACTTGAACGCAGACGAGCTTTTCCACCCTTCCTAAGGTTTACCTTCATCGAACAATTAAAAAAAACGAATACAAAATCCACTCTTCGAGTATGGCTAGGATACAGTTTTCTTTTTTTTTTTTAAATTAACAGTAGTCTTCTCGGGACGCAAAAAGAAATCGAGGACTATTCTGAACTATAAAAGCTATGAAATGTCTCTCCCTAATTCCGTATTTGATCACGACAATATCCAAACGATTAGCTATAATGACTCAAATGATATCTGTATAGCAAGCACCAGTAACTATTCGTTCACATGGCAAAATTTAATTTATTGCAAATTTATAATGTTCGTCATAAAAAAAATTTGAGTTTTATTTAGACATAAAAAGATAAGAACAATAAACTTAATCATTAAAGAGCATTACTAGGGATGCATAAAATTTTTTTGCAAAAATAACAGAACTAATAATTTTTTCTCAGAATGAAAATACATGTGATGTCACATTAAGAATATAATCATGCTGTATATATGCGTATGTTATTTGAAGTGCACGATAAAACTTGCAGTGATATCTTATTTATAAAATATACTATATTATAGGAACTCTGATACACGAATGTCTTATCGCAGATAGACGATTTCTGCTTCTGATACATCGAGTGAATATATCGATCTCGCTATTTATGATTGATCGATGATCAGTGTCGCAATAATCCTCTCTTTAAAGTGTCGTCCTCTGCGACTTTCGTAATAATATGATAAAATTAGATATTAGTATTAAAATATGAAATACTTACAAAACAGCTCAGAAAAATGATATTTAAAAGACATTTTTTCAATTCAAATATTTTGAAAAATATAAAAAAAATAAATGTCATCCAACTGCTGCAATGTACAATGGTCATCATCTATACGGTTCTCATGCTAATAAGACATTGAAAAATAAATAGATGATTGACGGTGCTTTGTGTCTGTAGCAAAACTGACAACAATAACGTTCACAACAATAACGTTCACAACAAAAAAATCGTGGACATGATGGAGCATTTTTAGTGTCATGCGGGCGTATGTGAAAGAGATGATACACTAGATGCAAGTAGTTAAATTACTAATCATTCACGATTTTTATGTATATTTTCACATTTCATTTTTCTGGAGAATGTTGGGGATAATAAATTAACTATTTTCTTGTAAGTCGCAAAAATATTTTCTGACGTATCTCTAATGCGCAATAAATACATATATCCTCTAAAACCAAGCCAAGAATTTGCAATAATTTGCAATAGCTTCTACTAATTGATGACTTTAAAATCGATCTTTATCATTTTGAACAAAATGCTAATTTCGTTATTATTGTCACATCCTTGACATACACAGGTTAGAATAATACGACCCACTTATTAATTTATCGCAAATGAAGGATCAAATTACGTATCGTAAAATCGTAAAAAATGTGGAAGCATCTCCACGTGCGCGTCGTCGAGCGCAAGTTTACAAACTACTTGAATCGATGTATCTAGATAAAGAGGAACCGGTACGTATCCGGCACTGATATCGATGCATTAATATTAAGTCTCTGATTAGATTCGGTTAAATAAAGGCGTTACTCATGGCAAACACACATTTGACACAATTATGAAAAAAGAGAATTGATAAATCTCTCTAATCATCTTATCACAAATTTATTTTATTTAGTCTCGCGAATTATTTTTTTTTTCTATGTTGTTTACAGAAGGGACCTCAAGATCTTAGTAATTATTTATTGACAACCAATGTTCCTAGTATCGTAAAAGTAAGTATTGCGATGTTCGATTTGCGATAAAATTGTAATAAAACATCTTTTGATGCCACTAATGCATCAGTTTTGTTTTCCATACTTCTGTCAAACTTCTCTACTGCGCAGATATTATTAGTCTTTAGCAAAGATGACCAGCAAATGGATATACTTGCTAATACCTCGAGAAGATTGGGATGGAGTGTGTCAGTGGCAAAAGACGCGGAGAAAGCGATAGAACTTTTTCAAAATCGTGCTCATGAATTAGTAATTATCGATCATAGGGGACATCATGCGGCCGAAGGCGATGCTATTTGTAGGTATGACAGATCTTTTAAATAAAATGTAATGAATGTAACATCTATAAAAAAGATTTCTATTAAAAAAGCAAATTTTAAAAAATGTTATTAATTAATCTTTATAATGTATGATAAATTATTTATACACATGCACATTCTTCTTACATAATTTTATTTGAAATATTAAAAATATTAACTTTCAGAGCGATCAGGTCAAGTCCAGTTTATCACAATTCTGTCATTATAGCACTTGTAAAGAAATCGTAAGTCCGTCGATATTTTTTAAATTTAATTTACTTTTTTTACTTTTTTATTTTAACGGTCGGATTTTGCACGTCTTTTAGATACTTTATGCTTGATGAGAAAGAGCATATTGTGGCGTTGAATTTGCTAGAAACAGGTTTTACCAGAGTGAGTATTTATTCAAACGTAAAAAGGCTTTAGAAGCAAATAAAAAAGATATATAAACAGGTTTTCTATTAGATTCTTTATTTAGTTCCACTTGTATTTCAGGCACTGATGGAATGTTCGCACGAAGGTATATTAATAAATGAATTAGTAGGGATATATACTAGCTCATTGTTGCCGAGAACTCAACTAGCAGCAGCACATGCATTATATTTGGCACTTGATAGGTGTCGCGATATGGTACATGTGACCAATGATAAGAACATTATACAGGTATCGCGAATAATATATTAATATCCAATCCTCACATTTTATAGCCATTTCCAATATTTTCTACTAAAGAAGAAACTATATATTTTATTGCACATATAAATATTCGCCAAGTGTTATTTTTTAATTTTTACATGAATTTACGGAATTTCACATTGTTTTTAGTTTCTAAATAAAGTCAGCGAAAAATTGTTAGGATATAAGACAGAGGAGATGATGGGAAGAAATCTCTCGGAAATAGTATACTACGAAAATTTCCCTCTTATGGAGCAGCAATTGAGTAAAGGCCGGGAATTCGAAGGAAATATGAATTGCAAGAGAAAAAACAATCAAATGATTACGTTCAATTGCAGGATAATTCCGTTCTGTATCACATTAAAGTACGTTTCCTTGATCTAATAATCTAAAAAGTCCAATATCTTTTTTTTTTTAATTTTATTTTCTTGATTTTGATAAAATTTTTCGTACGTTTAATATTTTTCAATTATTAACAAAAAAAGCTATCTGAATATAGAGTATTATTATTGGAATATAATCTGTTTATTGTTTTATAACTCTGTTCTATTAATACTTTATCGATTATTACATCTATCTTCAGAAAACCAAGTCATTACATATACGTATACGACACTACGTATCTGTCGGAAAATTCTGCGCCAATAAGCCCAATTAGCAGCCCGTTGCAGCCTCCTCTTAAAACAAGTRTATTGTCGAACGCGCGAAAATCCTCGGATGGTGTAAGATCTGGTGTAAGCGAAGGTAAGACATTTTTACAAATATCGCTAACATCAATAGCATCAACATAATTAAAACAAGTTATCAGAATAGATAATTTCGCGCGTGCACACGATCTTTCAGTTTATTTATATGCTTTGATATAAAAATGAACATGTTGAAAGGCGCGAATTAGGTCACCGGCAATTTTATGGTACACTTTGCGGCACATATTTTTACGTTAAAGAGTTATCGCGTCGATATCAACCCTACATATCATTGTCGTAAACATTTCAAGAAATTTAATAGCATAAAACTGGGACACACCTGTTATAGCCTGGCTAATGCGAAAGCTTTATGCGTCCATCRTTCTAATTAATTTGCATAATTCATATTTTTGAGAACTGAAGTTATGTGTAGTATTTGTATTAATGTATTACGCAATTTCGGTATTTTTGTAATATAAATAAATTATATGGTCATCTTTAAAAGATGTGTTACGTAATCTTTAATTTAATTTAAAATTGAATATCGATCCCTTAATATGAGAAGGAATTGTGTGTTTGTAACAGGCCGTAGACGGTCCAGCTTGCAAAAACTGCATACCTTGCAACTGGAAGCTCCTATCACTAAAGTCATTACATTACTTTCGAATGCAGTCACGGATACGACTAATCCGGAAACAGCGGCGCAGATCGATAAAGTACGTGATTAATCGAGATGCTCGTATCGTCCTATAGTCACGTCTGTCCAATTAAATGTATATTGCCCAYATCTTCTGCGTCTTTTACAGGCAATCGATATCTTAAAGACGACGGAACTCTACGTGCCACATCTTAAGGAAGATAGGGCAATGTACAGCGATCCAGTTGCTACGGATCTCGTTGGCGCATTACTCGCCGTAAGAATTTTGCCGCTTCGTATAAAGAAAATAATAAACTTGCAACGAATATAATCATTTGTGTGCTCGATTTTTTCTTTTCATCGATATTTTTTGTCATTATTTGATTAACAGTCTCCGCGCACAGCGTGGGAATCAAGGCGGTCATCGTCAGATTCCGCGAGATTATCTACTATCAAGGCTATCACCAGTGGTCCTGCCAGTTCGCGTGTGCAAGTGAAAAATTTCCAGGGACCGCAAGAAATCACAGAGATACTGGACAAGAGCCTCGACTGGGACTTCGAGATATTTAAGCTTGAAGTGCTGACGGAGAACAAGTAGGTCATATCTATCTACAACTATCAACATGCATTTTGCGCAATATATTGTATAACAATTTTATAATTATTAATCTAAAACAGACATCATGATTCTTGCATTTCTTCTATATGATATCCTACTTAATACTTAAATTGTTTTTGATTCGTTACAGACCGCTCGTTTTTCTGGGATTGACAATCATGAATTTATACCAAGTGCCCGCTATATTACATTGCGATGAGAGAACATTGCAGAACTGGCTAGCCATTATCGAACACAATTACAATGCGGAGAATAGTTATCACAACTCGACGCATGCAGCCGATGTCTTGCAAGCCACTGCGAGGTTCATGCAATCAAAAAGGCTTAAAGAAATTTTAGAGCCTTTAGATGAGGTTGCTGCTTTAATAGCTGCCGCTGCGCACGATATTGATCATCCTGGACGATCCAGGTGAGACAATTTATTTCTACTTAATTCTGAGAGATAAGTCAAAATGTATTAATAAAAATGTAGCTTTTCAACAGTAGGCTTAAGTATTTATATTTTATATGTATATGTATATATAAAGTACATTTCAATTTTAATCTATACAAAAAATTCAAAAAAAAAGAATAAACTTGATAGAATTTTTTAAAAATAATTATAATATTTTTCTATAAATTTAAAATAAGTATTTAATAAAAATTGAATCAGCACACTCTCTTATTATTTGTCAAGCTTGGAATTAAATATTTTAATAGCCTAATTGTGAATTTAAATTCTTTTTCAGTCAATTTCTTTGCAACGCCAACAGTCGTTTGGCAATACTTTATAATGATTTATCAGTTCTCGAATCGCATCATGCAGCTTTAACATTTAAGCTATCGTTATCTGACGACAGCGTCAATATCTTTAAGGTAAGTTTCTTTTCGTGCATTCTATCCAATTTAAAGACAAGCATGTTATATATAGCAGAATAATCCTAAAATATCGGATTGAATGCCTACTTTAGAACTTGGAGCGAGATGCATACAAACTGTTACGGCAAAATGTCATTGACATGATTTTGGCGACCGAAATGACGAAGCACTTCGAGCACCTGGCGAAGTTCATGAATGTTTGCAGTGCGAGAATTGGCGACGGTCAAGAGGTACCGTATACTATTTTTGTGTTAAAATCTTTAGAAATCTTATTTCTAAATTCATTCATTAAATTTATTCATTTAATTATCAGTGTTATTTATTATAGATTAAAATTGGTAATATATTATTGTGCTCATTATCTCTTTAATTGTTAGTTATGTATAGATTATCAATGATATAAAGAAATTTATCCATATTTATCCATATTTTTATATCACACCAACTAAAAATTAATTCCTCAATATTTAAAAAATTTAAAATTTAATTTTAATAACATACATAAATAAAATTTTAATTTTATTTAAATTTATTGTATTTTAAACCGTTCTAAAACGCATCCAAAACACAAAACAAGGAATAATGAACAAAAATTTAAATTCAGAAAAATCTTACGCAGACTTATTCAGATTCTCTGGACATGTCTGTAGTACTACAGCCAGATAATGTAATACTGGTTAAAAGAATGATGATCAAATGCGCGGACGTATCTAATCCAACGCGGCCGTTGAAAGCTTGCGTCGAATGGGCGAGACGAATCGCGGAGGAATATTTTAATCAGGTGAACATTTTGATAATCAACCAAGATTATCCGTTGGGGGAAGATAATATATTACTCCTACATTTAAATATTTATAATTTTCAGACCGACGAGGAAAAAAAGTTGAAACTGCCAGTTGTAATGCCGATGTTCGACAGAATGACGTGTTCGATACCAAAATCGCAAATCGGTTTCGTGGATTATATCATTAATGACATGATCGAGGCTTGGGATGGTTCGTTCTCTTCATTATTTCAAAATGCTTATTAAATATTAATATTCGAATTTTGTTATTTTGTCATTTGTTTCGCAGTGTTCATCGATATACCGGAAATAGTGGGCTATATGCGACACAACTACGAGAAATGGAAAGAGTATAATGTAAGGCATCAGCTTTTTAATTTAATTCACAATTTAATTACGTCGATTAATTCACAATTTAATTAATAACTAATGCGAAACCACTGTGCAATATAATCTTTATTAATTTCATTAATATCGTTTCAAAATTTTAAAAGAGAAAAAAACATCAGATATTTAGATATCGTAATCTCGATATTTAGATATCGATAATCTCGTAATCTCTGTATAATTCTAAATTTGTTCACTAGCAGTTTGTTCACTTCATTTCGAATTGTGTGTTTTACAGGAACAAGGTATATCCACTTTACAAGATGTCGAGAAGCTACAACAATGTCCTGAAATGCAAATACCGCGATTATCTTGAAAAGCGTGTCTCGTTTCGCATCTCTACGCCTCGTTGTGTAATACGTTATGTTTACGCTGCGATTATCGCAAAGACGTGTATAGTATTTATATATTTAAGAAGAGCGACTGCCTTCTCGAACCGTTTCTAAGGAAATGTATGTAATTTGCCGTTTCGCGCGTCACCAGAAAGAGCATTTTCATTATTTATATATAACTCCATTCCCCTGAATAACATTTGCTGTATTATTTGAAACATATGACACACATTAGTAGAATATTTGTAAGATAAAGAAAGATAAAGAAATACCTTTGTGTATGCAGCTTCGATGACTATGTTACTTCGAACGAAGTCCTCATTGTGTTTGCGCATGCTGATTATTAAATTTGTGAATCTGACAATGAGAGCGACGAATAAATAAGAACATTGCATTTGAAATCGTTTCTGATTCCTTACAGCCAGAACTTAATCTTCCTCACCTAATTTTGCCATTAAATTTCGATGATAATAACTATTATTTGGAAGGGCTGGTACAACTTAAGTCGAAAGAAAATACTCGCACTATATATGTAGGATCACTTTATTGTTTCTTTCAGCCAAGAAATGGCGTAGGGCCTATTTCTATGCGCTGCACAAATACAGAATTAAATAAAACCAGATATAAAGTATAAGCCGTATCCAGATGGAATTTTGCACAGTTGTTATCAACAGAGTATATATAATTTCAATTATGCAAATTACAAAATTTTTCGTGTTCTTTTTTTGTTAATACAGAAAATACGCACTCGCTTTCTCAATCAAAGACTACCCTGACATAAGGTTGCTGCATCTAAGAACGATATAATTACATTTATGCGCGTTACAAATAAAAAAGAATGAGTATAATAACATCAATAGCCCATCGAGTTACAAGTAGCCTAACGGGTGGTTACTAAGTCACATTCATCGTAAAGTTCTTACGTATACCGACATATGCTTACAATGCTTACATATGCGTTACATCATAATACATCCACGAGATGCACGGATGATCATGGCCGTTTTATCCAGTATCAAGGAGATCCAGCATTAAGCTTTTTTTATCATTAGAAACAGTCAGAGTAACGAGTCATTTTTAGAGTTTATTCGACAGTATGACACGTCCAAACGCATCTCCTCGTGATAATATCTCGGAGTAAAAGGTGAAGACAAAGATAAGTATCCTCTTAGTATGTCCTTTGTATGTTCTCAGAATTATCGATTAAAATCGATTAATTCAATTATTTACTACGATTAACTGTGATTCTTTTGTTATTACTTCTGCAATCGGTTCTTTCACGCGCTATAAGCCAATGCGTGATTGGCGGACATAAAGTAACTTAATTACCTTACATAGCTTATCGTTACTATTATAATGCCACATAGTATGATTCGTCCGAAGAACTAGGAATTACGCTTAATGCTAAATTACTCGCGTCTTCGATACCACCTGCCACAAGTGCGTTGTCGGATCTAAGAATTTGCCTACGTTTTTCCCAGTTGTGTCTTTTAATCGAATCAAAAAAAAAATTTCGTTTTCGGTAAAAATCAGAATTTGCCATCGATAAACCGTTTGTTTCGAAGTTCTAAATCTACTTTTCGCTTTTGGTCGGTGAGATAAATTTCGATAATGATTATCGTCCAGCTTGAACATCACAGCTATCATTTTTTTCTTTCGGACTTGCATGATTGAAATTTATTCATTTTGCAGAAATGCGACTGTTTGCCAATGTGTTGCACATTGTTGGTGGCGTATTTTTAGACGAAACGTGAATCGGGAGCTATTTCAAGATTGCTTTATTAGCACTTGCCGCCAGTAGACGGAATTCGCGGAGTAACGAAGTAACCTAGCATGCAACACCTTTCCCTAAATATTACTCTTAGCATTATATATAGTAGTACACATATATCTAAGCTTTATTTTTTTTTTAGGTGCACATCATTTTTCGTTATTGTTTTATAATAGTATGATACTTTTTCCTCTTCTTTTTTCCTCAATGAAGGAAAATAATTATTACCCAGTCAGAAATAATTGGTCGACGTATTCCTTGGACTTATTATTTCTAGCGAGGTAAGATTTATTATCTTTTTTTTTTTTGAGCAACGTGCACGTCATTTTTTTTTTAGATGCACATCTTTTTTTTTTTTAGGTGCACATCATTTTTCGTTATTGTTTTGTAATAGTATGACGTACCTTTCTCTCTTGAATAAAGGAAAGTATTTATTACCCAGCCAGAAATAATTGATCGACGTCGATCGACTTATTATTTCTAGCAAGGTAAGTTTTAATATCCTTTTTTTGAACAACGTGCACGTCATTTTTTGTCATTATTTTATATAGTAGTATGACATACTTCTCTTTTCAATAAAGGACTGTATGAAGCTACGTAATATGATGAATGTAATCATTTTATAGGCCTTGATATCCTTTATCCGCGTGATCATCGCAGCCAAAATAATTAAATTCAAAGAACTCAAGGGTGCTGTGACAGCTCGAATCTACGTCGTTAATTGTTGCGCAAAGCTAACACCGGCGTTAATCATAACTTTCCTTATATATATACTAAACGAGAAAGAAGCAAATCGAAGGAAACGTATTCTAAGAAAAATGCGTATAATCCAATATCCTAAAATAACACGCGTGTAGGCGTTAAGAATGCGCTCTTAGCACTCTCCGTATCTTTTAAAAACCTCTGGTTCGATCTAATTATTTCTCCGTGGGGGGTTTCCTCTACGCTTGTGAATTCGATCTTTAATTCGCGGCAATTGAATGTGTGTCCACGCTATTTGCGATTTCTGAATAAGCAGGACTTAATTTTCATCGCGACTGATCGAAGACACGCTGTTTCTATTTCGGTCGGTTTCTCTATTTCTGGTGGTTTACTCAGCGAAGTACGGCCGGAGCGAGAAAAGTCTCAGAGAAATGCTTGGTTGAAATCGCGTTTGGTGCGATGTAAACGATGGGACGATTAGTTCTTTAATACAGAAGATGTAATGTCGCGTCACGACGAGATTACGCGTTTCGATCCTCTTTTAGGATTTCCATTTTTTAATGGATAATAAATTTTTAACGACTGTCCAGAGTAATAGGTTGGTAAGCAAAGTGCATTGGACTCATCAGAAATCTGATAGTCTGATACTAATCAGGAAAGCCGCTACTTAACGGACGCCTTTTCAAAATTCTTGCTTAAATTGCGATTAAACTTGAATGACTATCAAGTAAAATTGGGTTTGATCCTCCAAATTATCTTTAATCGCAATTCCGTTTGATCTTTTCCTCCAGATCGAAAATAGTAAATGAGACTATATCGACAATTGTCAACATCTGTTCCGAATCTGGACATATCAATAACATGTTTTTTTCCACTGAGTCGAGCTTCTTTCGGGTCCCGATCATCTCCGCATTCTCTGATGTGAGGGTTTAACATTTTTTTCCATGTTTCTAAATAAAAAAAAAATTAAAAAAAAATGATACCGTCATCAGCCGTGCGAACAAAGTACATCGCCTATTACGCTACTTCGCGATTTCGGAGGCTCGAAATAGAAGAAGGCTCGATAAATCGATGTTTACTTGGACTAGTCAATGTCGTTTTCACAGACGAATTCGATCGCATCGAGTCTACTTTTTACACACAAATACCGTTCGTTATCAGACGCCCCAATTCGGTTCGTAAGGCGCTAATGACTCGCGAACAATCGCGAGATGACGAATCGGCGAGAATTCCGATCGTAAAAATCGCAGCTAGTAGCGAAGTAGCAAGAATGTTCAAGATGCCGTCGCAAAAAAGAACGGCGGAGTCATCTCTACCAAAATCTCGTCTGTATTCGAAGTCGATGTATTCTTGAACAGGACAGTCAGTGAAGCGTCACGTGACATTGTAGGAGAGCACCTCCACTGCATCGCGGCTATTTAAGATGAGCTCGCGACTCGAGCCGAATCAGAAGTCGACTCGGGATACCGGAATCTGGTGATCTACGTGTAATCGATCGGATCTTCACGTTCCACACAAAGTACGGTAGCACGTACGATATTCCCCCGGTTGTGCTTTTTTGTGTACGGCACCACCGCCAAGATTTATTTATGTGCACTGTTTATGACTCACTAACTCACTAATAACTTAATGCAAGTTTAAACGAGACTTTAACGAGAGGCTGTAATATCTCTGTAATAGTATCGATAATCTTAGGATTACTTAAAAGTAACCTTACACATTTATTTCGTGTAATTGTGTTCCGTTTTCTTCCTTGTTTTAGATCAGACTGTAGGCCTTATATACTGTATCTCTTTTTGTGCGAAATAATCTTAAGCTAACGGTCCTTATGTCCTCGCACCCACCCACCCAACTACTCTTGTGAGAGGTGATGATAACGCGGTCGTTGATAACGCATGTCTTTAATTATAGAAGAAAGGAAGAGTGAAGAATTTTACCGCGAGTACCGCGATATGTGAATCTTTAATCGTCGATGAGCGTTTGGTAAATCAGACGTTTCGGACGCGTATGAAGTACGTATGAGTTTAGCAGTTGCAGAGGGCGTGTGACTCTAAACTAGTCCCTGCGCTGTTTGATTGATCGTTATCGTTGTTCCATCGCCTAAGTTGGTCGATACTTAATTTCCGACGATCCGTCGGTCCGAGATTGGACTTTCGCTTAAACTCTCTGCGTGATCTTACGCGAACGGACTAGCTTCTTGCGATTCCGCATTACCGCTTACAACTTACGACTAACCTAAACTTTATTGAATCTTTAGTACTGTCGCTATCGATTTCTAAACGATTTCTATATATGATTTATTAATATTCTTTTTTCGTCCTTGCGCTGTCTTCACGTTGACACTATACTAATTTGACTCAGCCAACTTGTGGAAATTATACAAGTTAGATAAGATTATTTATTAAGACTGTTACTTTTAAATCTTACAAGAAGTTCTTTTATCGTCGAGGGAAGTTGTGTGTAAATGTATGTAATGTGTGTGATAAGTACCGATTTTGAGTTAACACTGCTTTTATATTGTTACTTGTTGCAAGACTGACGTAAGATCTTAAGATCTACTTTCTTTTTCACGCACAGATTTACATACAGATTTCAGTCGAAGGGAAGAATTCAAGTGAGAGTCTCACATGGGATTTTAATGAATGAAAAGAGTACTTAATCCATACAGCACGTAAATTAACATCGATGATCCATACAGCACGTGATTAACATCGAATTAATGATTCTTACGTTCCCCTAAAAACTATCGATGATCGTACCAACGAGTAGCCTAGATTAATTATTATACCGATGTAAAAGTTGAAAGTATGAGTCCCTTATTGAAGTCTTTATATTATAAATGTGTATTTGTATCAGCGTCGCAAAACGCATCCACTCCGGAATGGATGATTTACATTTTGATAAGTCTTTCAATGAAACTGTTGCATTTGATGACCTATGGTCACTATGTCCTAGGAGCTACCCCGGGACGGCCGGGACTCCTTGGCCATTATAGAGAGAATCGCGTAAATTTTTATAGGATTGTACGAGTATTGTTGTGTGCGTATGTTGTCTCGCGTCGTACCTTAATAGTAATATTCAAGAGTAATTTCGAAAGATTAATTATACGAATTAAGTATCTATACGGCTCAGGTATCTATACGGAATTTCAAATTTAAAAATTAATTATACGCTTAACGATAATCTTTAAATGTCGTGTGATCAATATGTTAACGAGAGCTAACATATTAATATTATATTATAACTAACTAGTTGACACCTTTGCGTACAGTCTTAGCCTTAGCTTAAGACTTAGAGTTTAATGTGTAGTAATGTGTAGTTTAAACTTGTATATGCTGTGATTACTATTTTTAATCGTCGTTTTTAATCGTCTTTCACTCTTTCTTCGATTTTCATTCACTCTCGTTTTTCGCCCGGACCATCTATATTTTATCTTTCCACATTCCTTTGAACATTCTTTTTTTTTTGGATTTTTTGTTTACTTTTTTAATTTATGTGGTTATCCTTCCTCCTAGTCTTTGTCCTTCCTCCTAGTAAATAGCGTCAATCGGTCGTTACCGATTATTGCGCTGATGTTCACAGATGTCGATTGTGCCGTTAGTTTTCCGCAATTGGTGGGATGACTTCGATCGTCCCGTTTCGCGGCTCTTAGATCAGCACTTCGGCATCGGCCTCCATCGAGACGATTTGATCTCAAATTTCTCAGGACTCGGTATCGATCGGCCATCCTTACGATCGATTTTCGGGAATAGGTACTACCGACCGTGGGGGAACGTGACGCGTCAAAACTCGAGCGGGACCAGCACGATCCAGTTGGACAATGATAATTTTCAGGTTGGTATTTGTAGATCAATTTTATAGTATCGAAGAGCAATAGAACGCCGCGCAGTGCGTTCAGATCAAATGCATCATGCGATGCAGATCAAAAATGAATTTATAAATCTTCTTTCTGCGGATCTCAATGATTTTGAATTGAATCTAAATATGGATTTTTGCGAACAGGATGTTTTTGATCTATAGCTATATGTCTGCAATGAAGTATTGAAATGTTGAAAAACAAGTTTCTATTTTAATTTTAATTTATTTGCGGATATTTCAATGGATTTTTTCAAGTGATTTTATTGAAAAATAATTTTACTTGAGTAAGACGTTACTAGTAATTTATATCCAAATGCTTATCAAAAAACGAAATCTCAATCGTAATCTCACGTCTTATTCTATTTCAAGATGCAATTTTATAAAAAAAAAAACCTATTTTTGCTTTCTTTGAATATTGCAGCTAAGATTTTTAAATGTCTCTAGGCTTGTTAATTGTTTTCGTTTAAGTTTATAATTTTTAGCATAAGAAATTTATTCGATTTACATGCATCGACAGATCGAGCTGTAGAATATGTTACACAAAATCTTTTAGATCAGGTGATCAGAAGATATATTCTTTTTCGCGATCGTGCTTGTCTATGTTACGTGACGCTACACTATGAAAGTGATCCTTGTTATTTTGTCACCAAACGATTCATCTTTTCGTGGCGAAACACGAAAGACGGTCTCAAATTGTAAACCTTACAGGACTTTACTTTTGCCAGTACTTCACTTGCTGTTATTTTTAGTCGCTTTGATATCCATGATTATCTTCTTACGATGCGCGTTTAATTGATTTAGCCTAGTTGCTATCGACTGCGCACAAGTCTTACGATCAGACGGATTTGTTGAAGTCTAAGCATCCTTCTGTCAAAATGTGAATTTTATTTCACGAACTATCCTGTCGTGTTTAATTCATGAGACATTGATTTTGATAACAATTTTTCTTCATAGAGTCATAGAGTCATTAATGCTTGCGTTTTCGGGAAAGTGTTAAAAGCTTACTTAAGATATATTACAGGGCGGAAGTACTGCTGTGCAAACGGTCCAATTCCGTTCTTTCGCAGGATCCTGGATAAAGCTAGCAGAATCCTGCGAAAGATAGGAATTGGCCGAAAATTATTTAGAACTAATAAAAGTTTAGGGAAGGTTTAATGTGTCTCTCTCTTACGTAATATAATTGATTCAATAATAATAATCGATAACGCAAATGGACGATAAGACTTATCACTTCTCGATTGATCTGCAATTCAAATCTCACTTAATTTTGCCTTAGAAGAATGTCGTTATACTAAATTGCTTAATTTTATGCAAGTCGTTTTAACAGGCTCTTTACAGTTTCTGGAAGCTCTCCTCTATCGTAATCTCAAAAAGACATAAAATGGAGAAATTAGTCGTAGTATTTTTTTATCGGATATGCGTTTGGTATCCGGTTGATTTCGCTGGTGCGGCAAGAAAGCGTAAACAAGAAGTAATGCGCGTTAAAATTACTGAAATGTCCCGAACGCGAGTGTGATGCAACGTCTTATTTTTAGACGAGTTTTTCGCGTATTTTTAGTCGTTGTAACGCCACGAAACTGTTTACAGCTGGCTGGACATACTGGTTGTCTCGAATTACGGGAAAATTATAATAGATAGTCATTTCCGAGCGATCAAACACATGGAGCGATCAAAAAAAATAAAGGTTCACGAATGCAGAATATTAGAAAAATCCATACGAGACTCGCGATGATATGCACGCGCTTAATATTAACACGCTGCGGAATATACCGATTATCTTACGCTGCAATTATCCTAACATACAGTAAATATAGGTCGTAAATCGAGAATCAAGAATCAATCGAAAGCCCTGCTGTCGTGGTCGAGGGTATGAATTTAGATTATTAAAATCAATTTTTGCACAAAGTGTTTTCTCTTTTTCTCTCTTTCTCCGAAAGAAGTTTGAGCGCGGACAAAGGACGCTTGTCTCTTTGATTATAAGACGTCGTTGGATCGGGAGTATTCCGATTGAGCGATTACGATACGATACAATACTATACGATACGATACGATATGATACGTTACGATACGATACGTTGCGATACGTTACGTGACGATACGTTACGGTACGTTACGGTACGTTACGGTACGTTACGGTACGATACGTTACGATACGTTACGATACGTTACGATACCATTAATACACGACTTTGCTAAACAATACTATTAACGACAATAGCTTTCCAACACTGTGTTTCAGCACTATGCACAAGAAATGTGAATGTTCTTCTAGATCAATCGAATTGGATCCATGACCCTTAGTTTGGTTTCACACTGGATAAAACGTCCGCGAGGTCGCTACTTCCCGATCCTCAAGATCGTTTAGTTATCACGCCTCGGATCTAGCGTAACTTAGTAACTCGATAGTAATATCGATTAATTTACATCAGTTGCCTAATAGTTTCAATTTTATGTACGCAAGTTGCAGATACGTATTTATTTGCCGTGATTGCGCGTCGTGACACGCGCCTAAAATTTATGAATACGCAAAAGCGATCGGATGCAATCGTTATTTATCTTACCTCTCTGGAAGTTCAGTGATTCAATCGCGAGTGGAATATTTATACTTGGCTTACTGTGCGCAACAACAACTCAATCACGGTTTAAAACGATGGTCTTTTCCTTTTATCTTTTTATAGTAATTATTTACGTCGAATACAAATATGCAACTTGCCTAAAAACTCTTAAACTCACAAATTTGCACGTCTACGGTTCATCAAATTACATTCGTATTTTGTCGTGGATGTAACATGATTCACCTGACAGTTCTAAATTCATGAATTCGAGATCGCTCTGCATTACACTTTTTTCACATTTATTTCCTCAAGAAAATTCGATGATGCAATAGCGAATGGAATGTGTTCAATTATGTGTGGTACTTGACCTAAGACACGACTTAAACTCTTTAGCGGTTCTTTACTTATTTTGGTATTTACTCCTTATTTGTAGCTCGAGTGCGATTTGTATCGGACGCATAACAAATTTTGTGTCGAATACAAAGAGCCTCGAATGATATCCTACGAAAAAAAAAAAGTATAAAGTATATAATAAGTATGTTGTAGGGGAAGATTACTTTCTTTTACGTTATCTTCTAGCGAAAAAACGAATAGCGAATCGTTAATTAGTTTTCGAAATATAGAAAAGTCGCAGGAGATAAATGATCGAAGGTGGCGGGAATAAAGTGAGAGGGAAAGATGAAAGGGCGCATTCGTAAGAAGGAAAATAAAAAGGGATGGGAAGGTGAGGGAAGGAGAAGAGGGAAGGGAAGAAAGGAAGGAGGGGGAAAAAAGCGTTAACAAAAGATCGAAATGGAAACTAATCTACTCGAACGTTACTTTCAAAGAAGACGAAATCAGCCGCGCGGCCGTTAAAAGGAAAAGAAAAGGAAACTCCGGCAGGGGATGAAACCGAAAGCAAAGGACGGGTAAAACTCAACGCTCGATAAGGGTGGTTAAAAGCAATGAACGAAAATGTTCCTAAACAAAACAAGTGGAACACCAGAAGGCCCGAAAAACTGATGACTGCATCTGTTGCGGCTACCGCGGTTTCTATCGTCATGCACGCATAGACTACGCATTTACACGTTGTAATTTACGCTTTCATAATCGCGCGAACGCAAAGTCAAGGGAGCTCGATAAATGCGGTAGCTCGATTTTCAACGGGTCGAGATGGTGCAAGTGTTCGATCGGGATTATTTTCGAGGGGGGGAGGGGAAATAGGGGATTTTTGCACCCCCCTCTGGAAGAGGGAGGGCGAATAATCGGATCGGAGAGACGACTTTTCCTTCTTTTTTTTTTGCGAGTTATATAAGTTATTTTTGTCTTTTGATTATTGTTCTTTCGCTTTTATTTTTCTCTTCCCCAAAAGTTCGAATAATTCAATGCTCGTCAGGAAAAGCGTCCACGGCGCTTAATCTGTCCTTTTTTTATAATGATTTCGTTTGTGCCGAAAAGAATCTAGCTTCTCCTACAGGTAGTTTATGTAATCGCCCTATTCAATCCAAATTCTTGGTACAAACCGGGAGTTAGCAGATCTCATATTATTATTATTATTATCATTATTAGTAGATTTCATTCTATTCCTTTTAGTTTTCCTTCTCATTTATCGAAAATCATCTACGAGAGATATGTGTATCACGAAAGAAGGACGATCGCGCTCCATAATCTTCGGTTAGTTATGCGAGTTTCGAAATCTCTATGAAATCACAGTTTTACCACAGTTCTCATTTTACCTCCCCCTTCCTTAATCCTATTGTATATATCTATATTATGTGTGTATGTGTGTGTGTGTGTGTGTGTATGCTTTCGTTTTCTTTTTTGTTATTTTCACTCTTCCTTCTCTTTCCGCGATATTTTTTCCTCGCGCAATCGCGCGCACGGTTTGCCTGCCGCAGGTGACTATCTAATTCCGTTCGTAATGTCTTGTGATTTTTCGTCCAGAGTCGCACGCGAGAAATCGCGCGCAGCAGCCACGGAATAAAATATGCAACCGAAAGAGTGGATGAATCGCGTCACGCTTAGTCAGTCTTGTTCGAATGGAAGAACCGAGACTCGTGTCGCCCCGACGAGCGCCGACGCACCCTTCAACTCAAAGGGTCCGCCCACGCGGACGGGCCCCGCGAGCCCCGATTCCCCCGTTTATAATCTCTATACAAAAATAAATGCTTTTTGAATACCCACAACAATAGAATCGTACAAAATGACTTTTGTGCTTTTTTCCTTCTTACACGGAACTCGTTATCTTTTTATTTGTACAAAATATGTCGCTCTGCGCGCAGCACTCGAGTCGACCGTTCGCGGAGCGGTCGCTCCGCAAACTTCTTCCTCCTCTCTTCTACTCTTTCTTTTTTTTGGTACTATTTTTCGAAATGCACAGCCAATTATCCTCCGCTACGAGCTCCAGGATCACGCAGGATCACCCAGAGAGATTCGGGCACGTTTGCCTCACTATCGTCGGTTGTTAAAGCTTCCTCGTTCTATTTAAAAATGTTATTCATCTTCTTTTTCTTTCTCTCTCTTTCTCTCTTACACTTGGTTTTATTTTTTTTTTTTTGTTGTTTTGTTTTGTTTTGTTTTTTTTAGTAGCTCGTGTCCCTCGTTAAAGCGAGGACGCCGGGCAGCTAAGAGACCAGCCACCGAAATCGCGGCCGATCGCTTCCTGCACGATCGCGTACTCGCTACAAATAAAGAGGGTTTTGTATCTCCCCCTTTGTACCACCTACTTGTATGTATGCTCGTTTTTTTTGATTGTCAAAAAAAAGGGAACAACCTCACACAAGTAGGTGCGCCGGCAACTACATCTTTCCGATTTGCTTTTGTACAAACACAAGGATTACATATGAGAGAGAATCGAGATGAGAAAAAAAAAAATTATTTTACGACACGCTTATCTGCCGATCGGAATAGAATCTAGAACATTGGCCGAATTATCATTTTCCTTGCTCGTCACGGAAACTCCAACAACCGGGCCTGCTCGGCCTGAACGCGGAAGCGTGAGAGGACGAATGTGAAATAGCCCGAACGAAGCGTTGCTCCAGATAGTAAGTCCGAACTATTGTGAGATAGCTCGCCTAACGCGTACGATGTTTTTAGAGTACGATTTAGAGTATGCGCTAAAGTATGCACGGCGGCGTTCGAGATCCTCTTTCGGATGAAAATTCAGTCAGCAAATTCAGAACATCAGAACGAAACATCAAAGTAAAAGAAACGCCAATCCGCACGATGCAAGAAAAGAATAACGGGTCTTATTGCTCAAAAATCGATCATTATTTTTCGGAGTAAGCTCGTTCAGGATCAATACTTAACTTTCGCTTCACGGATGCATGGCGGCTGTTTACGATCGCTCACGGAAGAATGCGAAACTTCTGTCGTCAGTGGCGAACGAGAGAGGATCCTGAGCAAGCTAATGACAAGTTCCCGGGGCCTCTCTGCGGGGCCGCGCTCTCTGATCCGCAGGTGATACTGGATGTGCAACAATTCTCACCGGACGAAATCACGGTGAAGACGGTCGACAATCACGTCGTTGTTGAGGCCAAGCACGAGGAGAAACAGGACGAGCACGGCTACGTCAGCAGACACTTCGTACGCAGATACGTCCTGCCCCCGTCTCACGACCTCGTCAACATCACCTCGACTCTCTCCTCGGATGGCGTACTAACTATCACGGCGCCCAAAAAGGTACGCTCTATCGAGCCGAGACAATCTGCGTTAACATTCGCCCCGCTCCCTCATTCGCGGACTCGACCGCGAACGAACGGAGCCTCCCTCTCTCTCTCTCTCCCTCTGTCCCCTTCTCTCGCTCTTTTGCTCTTTCTCCCCTCTCTCGTCTTTGTTATAACTGGTGGTTACGTTACATATTTTGACTTTTGCTTTTCGATTCCAACGTTTCCAATGCTGCGCCTCAGTGTGCAGTACTAGAGAAGGCAGATGGTGCCGACGATTTTGGATCAAACACTACGAGCCTCTGCTCTAAACTACAAAACAGAATATGTCTCGTTAACGTTACGAAATTCAAGGCGCAGTCTTTGTGCTTGGACGAGGCACATTCGCGGTATCGTTAGATCAGCGTGCGTCGATTTTAAAGGAAGTTCCTGAAACTCGGCGATACTTATGCAAAAGCGAATAACAAGCTATCGCGAAGAAATGACGCTAACATATCGAATGTGCTCCCATCTCGATACTTAATCTCTTAATGTCCTCAGATTTAAAAGCAATTGCATTTTCAATGAGTTTCAAAAATCGAATTCTATTAAAATCGATGACATTTAGCCGACAGTCGAGTATTCTTTATTGGACATGACACAATTTTTAATGTATTTATTATATTATTTATCGATTTATTAATATTGATAAAAAAATTCATTAATCCTTTTTTTTTACGTATTTGTATCGTCTTTCTTATTTTTTAGACGCTGTCAAGTACTAAAATGAATTTGATTGCAAACATATTCGAACGTAGAATTATTTTTAATTAGCTTTATCTAAATTTTGACTGTAAACTTATGATTCTTTCGTGACGATTCTTTCTAACGTGTTAAAAAGTTAATTTTATATTATCGGGACAAAGACCTCTTTATCACTGTCGGCGGAAACCGCATTTGTTACTCGCACTATACATGTTTCGCACGTTGACCTTAACCATCTTTAACTCTTTTAATTCATTGTCCATAAACGTAATCCTATTAACTTAATGCATAATATCTTATCGTGTCTAGACACCTTGTGCGCTTACCTATATATCTCGAAGTTCTCTTCTCATATTTGTTCAAAGCGTGAAGGAATTTCAAATTCTAATCACGGCTGTTATCGTCGCGTACGGATTGTTCAAGCACCGACCCCGTAGGGTGCACTAAAAAACACAAACACATAGCTCTCATAATTCGTATGTCAGGTATCCAACGTTTATTTCTGTTCACGTTTTCAGAACGTGACGCCGACTGGCACGGAAAGAGTCATCAACGTTGTTCAAACGGGAATACCAGCTGCCAAGCCGGTTCCCGTTGAAACAACTGGTGCTGCTACTACTACTACTACGACCACCACTACCACCGATTAAAGAACTTAAACTTTCATTCACTTCATATTCTCTTATTTTTCTCGATTCTGGATATATAGTAAAACAATTTTATAGAATGTTCAGAATCATGCTATATCTAATACTTTTCAAATATTTATTTTACAAAGATATAATTTTTTAGAATATAATATGTGTTAAATCGTATGAATTATAATATTCTAAAATTGCACATAAAGTTCTTTTGTTTATTTTCAATTTTCAATTTGTCGGAATCATCTAATAGTTTCATCAATGTCAATTAATTTTAGTTTCAATTTAACTGATTCTCTCTCTCTCTCTCTCTCTCTCTCTCTTTATCTCTTTCCAACCTTAGTTCGGATAGAGAGATAACTAATAAATCTGAGAGATAAACAGTTAAACCTCAATTAAAATTAAAAAATCATGTTTGATAGCACAAATAATATAATATAATACGATATAATATGATATAATGTATAATGTACATGTGTATACAACTGGAATTTAAAGATTATCAATTAAAAAGAAGAAATACCAAAGCATTAAGCGTCATAATATATACGCTCACCTTCCTTGGTATTACTACTTTCCAATTGCATTATCAATATAAAAAATAAATTATTTTTCTCTTCTAAATATTCCCATCTCGAAAAATGACTGCAACAATTAATTCAACAATGAATTCAACAATAAAGTCAACCATGACCTCAATCATCTTCATCATCTTTATTGTAATTAAAATTACTGATAAAACTTAATGCATTATAAAATTTATTTTAATTATCTAAATTAAATCTAATTAAATCAATGGATCGCGTCAGAGTTTTGTGAAATAAAAGAAAGAGAAATCGGGAAGTACATACGGTAAACTGTCGCGCTCCGCACCTGGTGCCCGCTCGCCTACATTTTCCCGTGCCGGCGGTCTTGACGAAGTAAGAAGCCGAAGTGTGTTACACTGATGGTGGAGGGTGAAGGGGGTCTTCGGGTGTTCGCAGCGTCCGAACTGAACCAGGGTTTGTTTACGAATGCGCCGCGGCTGGCCGGCCGGCCGCTTTATATAGCCGCGCGCCGCGTCGCCGCAACGCGGAGGAAGCTTCGAGATCTCCGACCGCGTCCTCACTCCGCCTCGTCACATAATGCGCAATTCCTGTAATCGATTATTTAGGGCCTTGGCGGCACTTGGTCCCGTCAGGGACCATGATAATCGGCATCGTCGCGACGAGATCTATCGATTGATACGTCGATCGATGCGTTTTTTTCACGTCAAAGTTGAGAAATCAGTAAATGCCGAGTATTGATCGGTCCCGGTTGGCAGGGACGACGGGATTTCTGGCACGTTCGCTCAGCTCAGCCGGAGGGGCCCCACCATATCACCCAACTCACACAGAGGAACGCCGCCGTTCTCCCCCCGTCACCCCCGCTACCATTAGCACGGTCAACCGGTGTGTGATATAATACCGCTTGTATAACGTAGCACAGGCTTCTCAGCCTGCTACGTGCGGCTGTATTATGGTGCGCGTTGTTTTCGTGTCCCGATGAAAGAATCTGTGGGAGGCTCTCGCAAAAAAAACAATCATATCGGAGCCTACTACGTAGCAAAATTACTACGCGGAGGATCTACTTCGTGATCCGTGAGACAACCTTGACTCGCTTCGTGTCTGTCCGAATTATTACTCCGGAAGGAATTATCGCAGGATGATTGATTTATGTTGGTCAGAGGAGGCATTCTAGACGTGACGAAATTCACATTTTGTTTGTAACGTGCGATATGAGGATTCTGTTATCGCCAGAGACAGAGACTGTTATCATCAGTGGACAGAAGATTGTTTTGACAGAATATATTGTAAACGAATGCTAATACATATGGGAGGAAGGAGGGACGCCACGCGACGTGATCCAACATTGCGAAACGGTGTGCGTGCGCCACGCCGAAACGTTGAAACGCAATTTCTCCGGTCGGAAAGCGTTTGTGGTGGGATTTCCGTACTGCGCAGGCAGCTCGATGTGGCCTTGCGGCCGCTTCGACGTAGATTTTTTATCAGCTCTTGAGGCGAACGACAGCTATTTTTACGAGATTTTGAGGCGTGGTCTGGACCCGGCCGGCGACGCGCAATGTCGCGACGCATGTTTGCAAACGCACCGGGGATTGACTCCCGCATGGTACGGGCGATAACATGAGAATAATAAGCAATTTCGATGTAAACACGAGATCGCCGGTGATAATCGTAATGTTTGCGACGCAAATATTACGCAATATAACGCCAGCCCGTTCGCCTCCCCTCGCCGCGTTCAGATGTAGGTCGCGAAGATGATCTTCGCTCGGAGACGCGTAATCGACGCGTGTGTAAGGAGAAAAAAGATAAAGAAAATTGATAAATCTTCGAACTCGCATCAGAGATTGCAACGGATTGCTTTGACGATGCGCGATCGCAGGCAGCCGGGCATAACGGCGACCAGGTTGCATAATATTACGTTTGTTCCTCTTTCGGTATATCATGTACCGCTCTATCGATTTCCTTTTCACATCTCTCGTTAGCCCGGCCCGAACGTATCCACAAAGGCCGCTCCTTTTTAAGTAAACGCAATTAATGCAATTTTATTCAGAGATATATGAGGGTCGTGCGCGCCAGCAGATACTTATCTCTCTCTCTGCGAGATCGTCTTTTTGTCGGCCGTTAACAACGGTCAGCGGATTAGATCCGATGGAAGGGTGAACGGAACTACTTGTATACTTCATAGAAATATGCACAATGTGCCGTGCGATACGTCGTTACATTCAGATGTCATTCAGAGCGGCGTAATGAAATGCGAAGGTAGACGGTTGCCAACTATGTTGCATTAAACGGGAACGGCGGTGATGATCTGTGGGAACTTTCTCAACGACATATCTCGCTTTTTACTGATCTAGGCGATCTTGTTGGAACGAAGATGGTATATAAATAGCGAGCGTCGCTAACGAACGCACTCTCAATTAGTGCATTTTCCCACCGCTGTATCTTTTTCTCCGTTCCTGACAGGTCACTGGAACAAATCGACTTGTTAGGAAATTCAAAATTATAGTTAGAAAATCGAGAGCATATTCTTTCCAAGAAAACAATTAATTAAAAATAAATGCACTTACTGTTAGGAAATGTCGTATGTAATTCGATGATGTATACTTCAAATATCCTAGTTTAACATCCTTCGTTATTCAGCGCGTCGTTTGCAAGTAAAATTAGAACGGATACAGTCAAGTGACATGTGGTTTTTGCGTGGTTTCTGATTAGGATGAGCGATGTAGCTCTGCAAATCTACTAAATAATAAATTCCACGTACATAGAAATTCAATATCAATTCATAATAAATTCAAGTACATATAATACGTTCTATATACTTCTATTTTTTAAATATTCGATTAATATACATTCAATTAGTAATAGTAATTGTTTCCATTGAAAAAATTTCAATACATAAACAGAAAAAGATCTTATATTTAGATTTCTCGACAAAGCGTTATGTGCGCAGATATTGCAGTTTGTAGGTGCTTCCATCGTGTTTCCAGAACATTCGAGGTTCAGCTGCAGCAGCTAATCGATAGATGCACGAAGTGAGTTATAGATATAACGTATAGAAAGTGCGCGAATGTTCGCCTCCGCCCCAGCAAAATAAACGTATCGATTATACATTTCCATTCTAAATTTCGATTATATATTTCCTTCTCCATGATATTATCATCAATAAAAATGAGAATTACGAATAGAGATGTTGATATAATCGCTACTCTTTAAGTTATAAAAAATATTCCTATAATTTTTGTGACTAATATTAATATCTTCGTATAAATTATAACAATGCTATAAGGGTAGTATAACTCGAGTTTCTTTTCAGCGAAATATACAGTTTATAATGTGGCAGAATAAAGACTAAAGAATAGCTTTGTGTAAAGTTAGACAGTTTTCCTTGCATTCTCGTCTATATTAAACCCAACAAGTTGTTTATACTTCATCGCATAGCCAGAATAACATCTTCGTGCAAGAGTGAACGTCTATTACGCAACATGGAACGAAAATTGCCCCACCCTAATCGTGCGCCGCGCAGAACTTCGATCTGCCGAGAGAAAAGAAAGAACGCTGCGTCGCAATATTCTCTCCCTTCGCTGTAAAGTTCTCTTCTCGTATCCTGTCGTGGCACCGCGGTTTTACCCTCATCAACTTGCTACATAAATAACGAACTCTCGCATCGTGCTTCCCCGAGCATACGGGTAACCTGCCTGCTGGACTAATTTTAGTTGCCTCGCCGGGACCGCACGGCCTTGAACTCACGGCAGTCATCGAGGATGATGTTGCAGCCGGGTTGGGATACACCGACGAGCTCGGATCTCAAATCTAGGATTCCGGTCGCGCGGCGTCAGCCAACCGGTCGAGCAAGTAGCCAGTTTGCAACGATATGCCCTGTGACACTTGTGGCACGACAACGCTGCAAACAGACATACTTTTTCCACGGGAATAACATGGGCGTTTTCGAGCTCCGAGGCGCACGCAAGTGTGTGCGTGTGTGCGATGCCTGGGGCGCGCGTTTCTCGAAACGTCGACGAAACGCTATCGATCGCATCTGACCAAGTCCCAGCCGGCGAGAGTGTGTCGCTGGGTGAAGGTTGATGAACCCCTTCGCCAGCGTTATACGTATGATGTTTTTGCCCGGTGATCCGACGTATCTACCGAATAAATTACAGCGAAATTATGCAATTCTACGAGCTGCCATGCGGGATTACGCATCAGAATCATTGTGCGAACTGTCCGAAATCTTTATTCGCAAAATATTACTGTTAACATTACATTACTTTCGTTAAAAAATTAAATTAAATTAACAGTTTAGACTACATATTATTTTAATTGATGAAACTTTACTAATATACTGATTTTTTTGTTACGAATTACATGTATACTCATTCAAATAAAATCAACATAATAACAAATAATAGGCACTTTTGAGAAATATCCGAATTGCCTTCATTACTATATCATTACTGTATAATTACATCATTATCCTATGCAAATTTATAGAAATAATAGCAAAAATATATGAATATGAATATATAATTTGCTACATTCTTATTTATCTCAAAATAGAAAGTCAAATGTCACAGAGAATTGAGAGTATATATAAATTTCAAGCTTCAACTTTTACAATTAGACCTCCGCTTCGAGAGAAAAAAATACTGTTCTAAAAATAAAGAGATAAAAATAATCAGAACTCAGCATGAGATCTTTTAATATATTCTAAAAGTACCCAAGCATCTTCGACCATATTAGATTTCACTCACTCGGATTACGTTCTATTTTTAAATGACGAAAAGAAAATTGTGTATTTTTCAAATATATTATAGTAGATGTACTACTGAAGAAACTAGAAAAATATATATGACTAAAATGTATATATTTATCAATATTTTTCTATTTCTCTCAATATAATAGGAACATTGTGCAACTTATATGGCGCAAGTCTTCTTTGTCTACAGCTGATACTGCAATCAATAAACAATTATTGCAAATAATTTATTTATACAATACGCCTCTTGTTGAAAAAAGAAAATTCATATCATTAATTTCTTCGTGATATTGAATGATATATTAGAATGATAATAGAAAAATTATATATATATATATTAGAAATATTAAAAACTGAAATCAATTATAATATATTAGATTGAATGAGTATTTAACGATTTTTATTCTTAGATGGATCCAATATTAAATAAATAGAAAAGTATCATTGTATTAATTAAGATCATCGTTACGGCAGTTACATCTGCCATCTAGTAAGATTTGTAGTTATTCTGAAGAAAACATGATCAACAGATGATAATGTTTTTTAAAAAAAATGATTTATAATAAATATAATTATGTAATCATTTGTCATGTAAAATATTATTGAAAATTTGAATATTATACTACAGTTTTATTTATGAAATATGTATAATAAGTTATTATTTATTATGTAATAAATTATCTCATACAGCACATAAACATTGAAACAACATATCAAGAACATAAACATTGTGAATATTGCATTAACGTTGAAATGTAGATTCAATATTGTAGAAACATCCAAAGTCCATTCAATTGCAATATCTGTAAAACATCTGCAAGACATTACAATTCAACATCTAAAAACATTGATTCAACATTCAATATCATATAACTTCCAAAAATATTAGATTTTTGAATTAATTTTTACACAAAATTAAACGCGATACTAAAAATATATTTCATTTATTTACATCTTTGAGTCGTCCAAAAAATTATTCCATTAAAACACAGATAAAAAAATCTTATAATACTATGTTTTTTTATTCTATCGTATGATTTTACTTACGAGAAGTATTATTCCGCCGTGTCCATCTAGTGTCGCGTTCTCTCAGTATACTTCTCGTTGAGCAATTTTTATATCAATTTATTTTATCTTGTTTCAATTGCGGTAATATTAACAATCAATATAGAAAAATCAACGTTGAAAAAACATTCATATTTTAACATTCAATTATTATCAACGTTTCAGCAATATTCTTTTAATGTTCTGTGCTGTATGAGCCTATTACTTATATTACATTCGAATGTAGCAACACGTTAAATGATTTTTCATCAATTACAAATGGATTCTTTGTTGCATATTTGTTTTTCTGCAAACAACGTTTGATAGGCATACGCTCCAAGTACAGCTCCCAAAATAGGACCAAACCAATAAATCTAATTGAACAAACAAAAATTAAATAACTTAATAAAAGTTTAAAAAAAAGTAAATTAACAATAAAAAACATTTTTGTAATTTATACTAATTATTGTTCGGAAATAGTTTTTTTACTTGTACATAAACTATCGTATTATATAGATATGATTTAATCTCAGAATGTTATTGCCACCGAATTAAAAGAAATCTCTGATACGCGATGTTCAAATAAGCTGATATATAATTAAAGATAATTTCGTCATGTGCTACAGTCAAGTGGCTTATACGTTATCGCATATATCAATATATCAGTATGTAGTTTAAAAAATTCTTATAATTGATTAAAAATAGATTAACGTAATCGGGCTTCCATGTCGTCCACATAATCTGAGTTGATTATATAAAGAATAAAATAAAGACATTATTGTAGAGAGAATCAATTTTTAAATGTAATCAATATTCTGTAGCATAATAATACAATAAAATTGTAGCTCAACATTTGTGAAAAGAAATTTTTATTATTTTTATGTATACTATATATGTATAACGAATTTATAACTTACCCAATGATCTTCCCAAGCATTATTCCAAAATGCAGGAGCAAATGTTCGTGCTGGATTCATACTACATCCGGTATAAGGCCCCTGAAAATGATTAATATTTTTTTTAATGCATATTTCACTGTAAAAAGATTATTGATATTTTTATATATTTCATTATTTTAATTCGTATAAAATTTTTTTTTTAGTATGAGCCCTCGCGGTTATTGGTGCGTACAATAAATTTTTTATAAAACAAGAGTTTGTATATGATGTAAGATATTAGAAAAATATATTGATATATAATACATAAAACGAATGTTTCGATCCTAATGCGAATCCTCTTCAGCATAATGATAATAGCGGATGCATATAGCAAAAATCAGTCGACTCGGTCTCTCTCCTCTCTAAATTCAATTCAGCATGGTCAATTGATAAAAAGGTTGAGTCAAAGGTGAGATAGTATCCATGTAAATACGTTCAACTGTGTAGTTCACTCGTGCTCTCTTCTGTCTTCGTGTATTATAATCTGCATACATTTTTACTTTAATACTTTTTGACTGACCACATAATTATTTTTGTTCACATTTTGTTCATAAGATTACAATGCTGACTTTTTACATACTATCTCACCTTTGGAAGGGGGCATATACTATGTATATCCCTCCTCTGTTCATAATCACTAAACAACTGTACGGTTCACTCGTGCTCACCTTTGACTTTTTATCAATTGAGCATGCTGAATTGAACTTAGAGAGGAGAGGGACCGAGTCGACTGATTTTTGCTATATGCATCCAATATCATTACGTTGAAGAGGATCGCATTAGGGTCGAAACGTTCGTTTTATGTATTATATATCAATACTTTTTTAATATCTTACATCATATATAAACTCTTATTTTATAAAAAATTTATTGTACGCACCAATAACCGTGAGGGCTCGTACTAGTAAATTTTATACTAATTATTTTATATTTTGGAGCCATATTTAATTATTTATCTTAGATTTTATTATTTTTCTTTCTTCTAAAATTATATTTAAAATTATATATGATAACAAATTTTGTTAAAAATTACTGGGCTTTATAAATTACACAATTTATATTTCTAAACAGTAATAAAAGTGTAGCAAAGAATAAAAAATAATTTTTTAAATGAAGTAATAATTTATATTAAAATAATAATAATTTTAATAATGAAGAATATAATATAAGAATAATATAAGAATTGTGTTGTTAATAGCAGTTTTACCGCCGCGAAGGAAAGAGAGGCGACTGAGAGGCCGAATTTGAGAGCGACCGAATCCGTAGTGTGAGCGCATCGAGGATCCCACGTGGCACAAGCCGCGCATAGTAAGAAACATGTGCAAAATACCTCGATTAATAAACCTTGCACGCTATTAATCCCCGGATGAACAGCTGTGACGCAAAACCCGACAGTCGAATTCGGGTTTCCGTTGTTGAACAATTCCGTCGGCGTTATCATCTGCGGGAATATAGATCGTCATATGGGATGAACATATCCGGTAAAATAATAAAAGCAATAAAACAGCACTTTTAAAATTCCATATCCCATGGTGGCGCCAATAAGCTGTCCCAAGATGTAAATCGCACCGGTCGGAATTGACTTTATACCCATAATGATAGCACCAATGGTGACAGCTGGATTAAGATGAGCGCCACTTATGTGACCTATCATCTGAGAAATATTGGCGATTAAAATTTTATATGGGAACACGATAAAAACCAGATTTTTCATGTCTTATTAAAATATATATTTTTCATAAAAGTTAGTCAAGAAACCCTTCATCGATGTTACAAGTTTTGCAAAGCTTGTGAAATTAACATTGCACATGAATAAAGATTACCTATTGTATATTCGACGCAAAACGACAATACTTGTAAAATAATTAGTTTTGAGTCCATAGTCAAATTATGCGACAACACGTACCATAATTATGAAATTCACCGTCAGACCGAAGGTGAGTGCCTTCTGCAACGATGAAGGTGGTGCAGATTCCATGCTGCCGATAGATCCCATACAACCGATGAACAAGAGAATACCTGTGCCGATGATTTCCGCCGCGAGCATCGTCATCGTGTTCTTCTGCACCCTCCATATTTCGTCTGTAAAAATCGTATAAGCGAATTTCGACGTTTACTCAAATGTCGATGATAAACACTCACTATTCTGATCGTTCTGCATGGTGAGATCACTGACGCGTCTGAGTTTATGACTATTACTCCAACAATCTGCGCAAATTGCCGCGAATCGCATCGTATCGCCATTCTTCGTAAGAGTATAAAAAAGAACGCGCGATGTGTCTTATCGATAGAGTCGTCGAGTGCTCCTCGAATCACTGTTTGGATATTGTATGTATTAAGAAGATATCCACGATATCAGTTATCACATCATTTTTTCAAACTTTGGTAGAGATATGGCGGATATTTAATAAATTTAACTAAATATATATCTAAATAAATATATTTATCTAAATGACTATTATATTTATTATCGAATAATCCCCGAATATATCGAAAGCTTGTTTGACTCGTACAAATCTGCTCACGTTCCGGATAGGCACGTTCCTCTGACAAGAACTCTCTACTTCTTCAGACGACGTGGAAGAATAAAGCTCCGTCTCGACAAATCCAAAACTATCACAGCGCATGCGTTGCCGCTGAAATTGCATGCGTTTTTCTCGCTGTTAAAACTTTCAATGATTGTCCCCAGAAAATCGTTGCAAAGAGATGCAAATTATGCACGCAAGCGCCCACGGTTGACTCTCGCTCATAGGACTCGCTCGTGTTCGTCAGTCGTTGGAAGTATTCGCATAGCGCCTATTCTATGTAAAAACAAATTTCGAACTAAAAATTTCGAGAACGATGTCGACGGAAGATTTAATGCTATTTCGAAATCGCAATTATAAGGCCGACACTGAATACGTGGTGAAAGTAGCCAAGACTTTATTAACCCCTGTAGGTATATGGCCACTCTACCGAGGCAATTCCACGTCCGACAAGATCAAGAATTACCTCCAAACAGGCGTAATATTTGGTCTAATGTGCTTTCTGCTCGTTCCACACGTCATATACACCTTCTTCGATGCGGAAGATCTGACCAGATACATGAAGGTCATAGCCGCCCAAGTGTTCAGTCTGCTTGCCATTATCAAATTCTGGACCATGATCATCAACAGGGAAGGGATTAGATATTGCCTGCAGCAAATGGAGGCTCAATATAGGGACGTAGAGTGCGAGGAGGATCGTTTGGTGATGACGAAGAGCGCCAAGATCGGCAGATTCTTCACGGTGACATACTTGGGATTATCGTACGGAGGCGCGTTGCCCTATCACATAATCATGCCGCTACTGGAGGAGAGAATCGTCAAAGAGGACAACACGACACAAATACCCCTGCCGTACCTCAGCGACTACGTTTTCTTCGTGGTGGAGGACTCGCCGCTCTATGAGATCCTCTTCGTCTCCCAGATCCTGATCAGCAGTATCATCCTCTCCACGAACTGCGGTGTTTACAGCTTAATTGCCACCTGTGTGATGCACAGTTGCTGCTTATTCGAAGTCGTGCGGAGACAAATGGAAACGGTCCTTAACGATGGGACCAACAATCTCCAAGAGCGACTTGGGAGAATTATTAAACATCACATACAAGCCATCAAGTGAGAAAATTTTTTTCGTCTTACATTAGTATCTCTATAAATTTTCTCATAATGTTTTCAATTAAATCACACACAATATGTAATTGCAACTACAAATAACAAGGACAAAGAAAGAAAAAACGCGTTTACATAATTTACATAAATTTTATTTAATTATTGGATAATAAAATACGTTACAGATTCGCAGAGATGATTGAGAAATCATTAAATATTGTCTTTTTATGCGAAATGGTTGGATGTACTATTATTATATGCTTTCTAGAATTCGGAGTTCTTAAGGTATTTCTATTAATAGAAATTATCAGAATAAAACACAGGATAATTCTATAAACCTACGTTTACGTAAATTTGTTTCAGGAATGGGAAGACGGAAAGATTTTACCTATGGGTACATATTTCATTCTAATGACGTCAATATTTGTAAACGTTTATATTATATCAGCTATCGGTGATCGCCTTAAAGAAGAGGTACATACCACAACTTTTATATTAAATAATTTATAAGTTATAAAATATTTTGTAATACATATCGCAATTACAAACAAGTGAAAAATTCATATAAAAATCGATCAAGATAGAATTCTAAAAATAATAATAATAATAATATGATAAACATAATACAATCAATTAATTGATAGATATTCATTTGTTCCTTATAAAGAGCGAGAAGGTAGGAGAATCGTCATATTCTATCAAGTGGTATGATTTGCCAACAAAAATCGTGAGGGATTTAATTCTCGTGATGCTCAGATCAAATCACCCGTCTACCTTGACAGCCGCGAAAATATTTGATCTCTCCCTTCAAGGATTCTGCGAGGTAATTGTTCGCTATAATGTTTATCTGAAAATCGATACAAATAATATCCGCTATATGTATTATGTGAGTTTCAGGTTTGCAAAACGTCAGCGGCGTACTTTAATTTCATAAGAGCGATGACTACATAAACTCTCAAATATTATCGCATGAAATATTTATATCAATACCTATAAGAAATGCTAACTGTTATCGTCACTTCATGAGATATAATAATACATCTTACTTACTCTTTTTATCTAATATCAGCGAAACAATCACCTCTCTGTCGAACAATAAATCGTACTACTAACAGTTATTTGAATAGTACATGTCATAATTTCCATGTACAATGTTTTCAGCTAATGTTTTCCGTCTTTTCTTCGAAAAAAATTTATTTGAATTGTCTGCTTTCTGAGTATACATCTAACTTTTCAATTGCGTAATGCGTATTTTTTGTTTAAAACTTTGATTGTCGTATCATTATTTTTCCCTTTCCGAAACTTTTTCTTTTCTTCGAATTTTATAAAACATCAATCGTGAGTAATACGAGACTGCGTATTCTACAATCATTCTAAATTGTTAAGCGTAGTTTTCTTACAAAAAACATTTTAATAAAATGACTTACCGAGATACAAATGATCTGGCGCTGTTGAAAATGAAGTCGAAAAACCGTTGAATGTACCATAAAATTTAATTAAATGTGTTTACAGATGTCAATATCACTTGTGCATCTTCCTGATATCAATTATTATGATCTGCATAATGTACATATTTTATTAAAATTAAAAAATGTATAAAGAATCGTGTATTATTTGCTATCATGAAAACACTATACTATTTAATTCAAATAGTTCTGAGAATTTATCATAATTTTTATAATAATTTTTTTAAATAAAGACTTGATTTATATTTTCAATGCGTTAGAGAGTGCTAGATATTGTTAATTTACATTTAATCATTGCGATAAACTTGAAAACGCACACAGCAAATTTCGAATTAGATTTCACTTTGTGAAGCGCAGAAATATATTCATCGTTCTGAACACCATACGCTTTTCCTCTCGACAACTCGACAAAGCAAATCTCCGTCTCTGCAACTACCTCTTGACAGCGCGCCTGCGTAGTCATTGAAATCATACTTTTTTTTTTCCCAATGAAGTTGTGGTGATTCTCAGAAGAATAACCCTTACTTTCTCGGAGAGGTGAACTTTTCGCACGCAAGCGCCCACGGTTAACTTGCGTGCCATACGATCAACGATCCCATTACTTCTTGTCAGTAGAGAATCAAACGTGCGAAGCGAATAATTGTAGGACGCGGACATGTCGCCGGCCGACGACCGCGCGCTATTTCGAAACTTTAATTACAGGTCCGATACGGAGTACGTGGTAAAAGTCGCCAAAATCCTGTTGACGCCTGTTGGCGTCTGGCCACTTTACAGGAACGATTCTGTAATGGAAAGACTCAAATACTTTTTCCAGACGAGCGTCGTGTTCTGCTTAATGTGTTTTTTACTCGTCCCGCATATCATATATACCTTCTTCGATGCGGAGGACCTGACCAGATATATGAAAGTCATAGCCGCTCAGGTGTTTAGTCTGCTGGGTATCATCAAATTCTGGACGATGATCATCAACAGAAACAACATCAAGTGCTGCCTGCAAGAGATGGAGATTCAGTACAGGGATGTGGAGAGCGAAGAGGATCGACTGGTGATGATGAAGAACGCCAAGGTCGGCAGGCAATTCACGATGATGTATTTGATACTGTTGTACGGTGGCGCGTTGCCTTATCACATAATTATGCCGCTGGTAGCGGACAAGATCGTCAAGGAGGACAACACGACTCACTTGCCTCTGCCCTATCTCAGCGACTATGTCTTCTTCGTGGTGGAAAACTCACCGTTCTACGAGATTCTCTTCGTCGTTCAGATCCTGTTCAGCACCATCATCTTATCCACGAACTGCGGCGTTTACAGCTTAATCGCCAGCTGCGTGATGCATGCCTGCTGCTTGTTCGAGGTCGCTCGCAGACATATGGAAACATTGCTGGTCGGTGGAACTGATAATCTTCACGAACGATTCGGTTGGATAATCGTGCATCACATGCGAGCTCTCAGGTCGGAAAGAGAATTACGAATTTTTCAACAAATGTGTTGTCAATAATATATACGTTTATTAATGTAGGAAAAAAAAAACAAATTTGGATTTTATTTTAACCCTTAACTGGACAAGGAGAGTCTCAGAAGCTCGGAGAGCAAACATGCTATCATCGTTTTGAAATGTAAAAAATGCGTTAAAATGCTGATAATTAATCTTCTCTTCCGATTCTGAATAAATCGTTTTCTCTTTGTTTTTACGTTTACGATATTGAAACTTACATTTTATTTCAAAATTTTTGAAGAATAAGGGGGGGGGGGCTCTAAAGTAAACTATTCGATTATGTAGCTAATGTTTTCTGTCCGCTTAAGGTTAAAATATTGTTTTAAGTAACATTAATAATTTTCATTATATTGCCGTGTATTTGCGATTACTTCAATTTACAATAATTATATTTATTCTTATTCCATGATAATACCTATTACAGATATGTTGAAATGATTGAAAATTCATTAAATTTTGTCTTTCTATCAGAAATGGTTGGATGTACTATTATCATATGTTTTCTTGAATATGGAGTTCTGAAGGTATTTAAATATATTTTTTGAATTAAAACAAGAATTGAAAGAATGATTTCTTCTTAAAATCAAATTATATTTTTTTTTATACAAATTTCTTTCAGGAATGGGAAGACAATAAATTATTTGGTGTGATTATATATTTTATATTAGTCATTTCGATTTTTGTAAATGTCTTTACCTTATCGTCTATCGGCGATCGTCTCAAAGAAGAGGTAAATTTAATAATTATTACTTTAAATCAAGGAATTAATTAATTTAAACTAAACTATTAATTAAAGTTAATTAGTTAGTCGATTATTAAACACTGAAGGCAAGATTTACATTTAACTTTTTTTCTTAAAGAGTGTAAAAATTGGAGAGGCGTCGTATTCCATCGATTGGTACATGATTCCAACGAAAAACGTGAATAATTTAATTATGGTGATGATCAGATCGAACCGTCCGTCAACTTTGACAGCTGCTAAAATGTTTGATATCTCTCTTCAAAGTTTTTGCGAAGTGAGTGTAATTTCTTCCATTACATTAATCTGAAAATTAAACATATATTTGATTAATGTTTGCGAATGTTCACAGGTATGCAAGACATCAATGGCATATTTGAATTTTATTCGAATGCTTACGACGCAAAAATGATTGATTATTTCAAATGATTATCCAAATGCCATTATAATATTAATTTTTTGTCCCGCTCAAAATATATTAATTTGTTTTTACTTATGCTAAATCAGAAATATAAAACATTATATTCAATTAATCTTAGAAAGGTTAATAAGAGCAATGCCGCAATTAACAGAGCGTAATTAATGTGATGAGCTCTTGAAAGATTAATGTAAACCCATTTGAACATCGAATGTCGACATTGTACTTTCATACACTGAGGATGATTTAAAGAAAAGTCGAAACGTCATATAGTTAATAAATTACATTAATTAATTACGCTCTGTTAACTGCGGCATTGCTTTTATTAGCCCTTCTAAGATTAATTGATTATTTTTAATATTTCAAGAGCTCATCACATTAATAAATAGCTTACAATTATTAATATTGATAAAAAATTATATTCATCATTTCTCTTTGCTCGTATTTATCATTTACTATTCATTAAAGCCACATTTACGGATGAATCAGTTGCATTATTAATTCACTAATTCACTAACAGTTAATTAAAATAACATTAAGATAATTTCTGAGTCAATTATTATAGCAAAATTAATGCTCATCATTTACGTGCGTCATTTAATGTATCTACAATTATATTGATATTATATTTATTTATATATCGCACATAGCAAAGTATTTAATGTTATTATTATACCACAACGCAAACATTCGATCACGATTCTCCCTTTTCGCAGAAAGAAACGCACTCAAATTGCAAATTACGATTTTACATTTTAGAGTCGGTTTTACTTTGCAAGACCGTGTCCCCTCTGTTTCAAAGTTTCTCGAAGCATTATTAGTATCCCCTCGCTCTGTCCTCAACTACGCTTTTTCTTTACCCCACCAAAAGGTTTTACAAAGTGCAAGACACAAATGTTCGTAGACTATTTTAATCATTCCGATTGGAAAACAGCCAGGTGTATCATTTGGCGCATGCGAGACCGATGATCCCCATCCGCCTGACTGCCAGTCAACGTCAAGTTGTCATAAAGTTTACACTATTAAAGAAGAAGAAGAAAAAAGAAGTTTGCATCCGAAATGAACGGTCACTGCACAGTCATGGGTAACTTAGATCCCGTATCGAACAACGATCGACTTTTAGATTTTCACTACGCCGCACAAGTCAGTTTCTGGTTATTGAAACCGATCGGTGCCTGGCCATTGCGACAGCGTGCAACTACATTAGAGATCGTTGTTCACGGCTTATCGATTGCCATCGCCACGTTCTTTCAGCTCTTCATGATCGTCCCGTGGATCATATGCATAGTCATCGAAAAATGGAACTTCTACGAGATTGTCAGGACCGCATGTCCGCTAATATTCTCGATTACCGTTTTTTTACGGTACATTCTACTGCTGTTTCATCGGGACGAAATCAAATCGTGTATCGATCGCATTGCTGAAGATTGGAATAAAACAGTGATGGCCAAGGATCGCAAGATCATGCTAGCGAATGCCAAATTAGGACGCTTCTTCGGAATGGTATCGGTGACATTTATGTTCGGTAGCGGTCTGCCTTATGCCAGCCTGCCCTTTGTATTGTCGTTCTTCGAGACCGAAGACAACGCAACAGTCAAATCGTTGCCGAATCCCTCTGAACTAATCTTCTTGGACGTCCAGGTCAATTTAATGTATGATGTTAGACTTTTCTATTCAAAAATACAAAAAATTATTATTTTAAATTTTTTAATTTCATAATTATCCAGATTGTTTCCTTCTTCTGTTTTTTTCTGTCATCATCTAGAAAATTAAACAAACCTTTCAAATATTAAATTCAATATTCTTCATATTAGCGATGAATATTGCAAATAAAAGGTTATGATTTTAGCGATTTTTTAATTCGTCACGTGCAGGTCAGTCCGGTTTATGAAGTAACGTACATATTGGAGTTTATTTCGTGTTGCCTTTTGTATACCGTGTTCTGCGGAATTTGTAGCTTAACCGCCAAATTCGTTACACACGCATGCGGCCAGTGCGATATCCTGGAATACATTTTGGAGGACTTGATCGACGGCGGTGATCGAAATCAGGGTAATCTTGACCAAAGGATCAGCATCGCTGTAATACGTCATCTCCAAATACTTAGGTGAATAGTTGTCTTTAATTAGGCAAGTGTACAGATTTTTTATTCGAACATTCTATGAATTTCAGATTCGTTTCTGACATAGACAAGGTGCTGAATGAAATATGTTTAGCGGAATTCATAAATGCTTCATGCAATATATGTTTACTTGGTTATTACGTTATTATGGTATGTCAAATAATTTTTATGTAGTTCGATATTTTATTATCATCTAGAAGATAATGGGAAACACTTGTTGATTATTATACGTGTAGGACTGGAATAATCAGGAATCAATGCTACAGATTTATGTGTATTTCCTCGCTTTCGTATCGATCACTTTTAACATATACATATTTTGCTACATTGGCGAACAGCTCGTAGAACGATGCCAGAAAATCGGTACTAAATGCTACATGATCGAGTGGTATCGATTGCCGCAAAATAAAGCGCGTAACTTGATTTTTCCGATCATTATGTCAAATTATCCTGTTGAACTCACTGCCGGCAAAATGCTAAAAATAACTATGGACACTTTTTCTAATGTGAGTAAATTTCACATTTTGCGATACACGTGTTCGTACTATATTTTTGTGTTATCCATTATTATTGTAAATAATCTAAAATTATATAATATGATAATAATGTTATATATTATCCTTTAGATTTTGAAAACGTCGATAGCGTACTTTAATTTACTTCGCGAAGTTTCTTCGCCAAAAACCATGTAAATAATTACACTCGCCCGATAAGAAATTTTTTCGAAGAGATAACTGAAAAAATTAAAACATTGCGTGAAGTAAAAATTGATATTTTCAAAAATGTGTACAAGCGACCTATTGGATGTAATACAAGTAGTTTAATAATAACATACAAGATCGAAGCATATAAGAATGAAGCGAGGCACAAATTTATGTAAAAAAACTTTCACATCCTACGTATTGTAGAATTTTTCAAGGAAAATATTGGAAAATATTAAAATTATGTATTGTCAGTAACTTTACAATTATTGGATAAAAGTTTCCACCACATCATCATAGTGACTACCATCGTCTCCACTCACCCCTTCCCGATTTGTTTCAACTGCAGCTGCTGTTTTTCTCCCGTAAAACTTAACCGATACATTAAAAAATGCAAATTACGAGTTATCAGAGTTGCAGTTTTTACGCGACAAAGATCGGAGAAGAGTTCATCGAACGGGTATGTCCCTTGGTAGAAAATTATGTAATTCTGATTTCACGATAGGGAAGACAGAATCTGCGGTGACCATTAAAGATGATCGATCGGAAACAAAGAAATGCGCTAATTATACCGTTTTGAAGATGTCAATTGCGTATTTCAATTTATTCCATAAATTTTCTTCGAGACGTCATGAGAACATAAAACATGGCGTGATAAGATTATGTCAGAAAGGATTACCATTTCGGACTGCTATGCTTAAGATATTTATACAACAAAGAATTACATTAATAATTCGATAAATAACGTATTAATATAGCACTTATGATGGAATAAAAATTATTTTTCCTTAGAAATAAGGTTTACAAAAAATAAGATAGCAGAATAGCTATCTTATCATAAATCGGAGCATTATTTATATAATGGAAATGATGATCTCAGACGAAGATCAGATAAAAGTTTAAGTTATATTTATGTTTTGTTGACTCGATGTAGAGACTAAGTCCTTTACTCACTTGAAAAATAAAAGCTCTCGTGATTCGAAGTTACGAAGTCAAACTTTTCTATCGCGTATGTCTTATCATACGCATCGAGAAATCACATCACGTGTATGATTGTGAAACTTTTTTTCGATTACTATCTTGCATGTGGTTTTTTAATTTTTAGCATTTTTAGCAAAGCACGCAGACGCAAGTCGTCCGAGAGCTTACGTCATATCTAATATACACAAATCAAGCTGCGATCAAAATCATCAAATCAACGCAAATCAGAACCTAAACATATTTCAATTTTTAACTCCAATAATTAACTAAAATTTCAGTTCTCTACAACTTTTCGCACATCGCAATTGTAAAATTTTTGATCGTAATTTCGATTTTAACATCGAAATTACAAGGAGAGACCTTCCATTTTTAATCGTAGAAAAATTATGCAATCATATCGCTAAGCTGATCTTCAATAAACGTCACAAGACAGATGTCATAATATATCGTTGAACAAAGACACAAGTACTTTGCATCGGGATCTGGCCATTAATCGACAGATGATCAAACACACAATCGAGAAGATCACAAATATTTTTCTCGTAATCGTTTGCTATCTGCTTCTCCATGCGACATGATATCAGCTATTCTTTATTATGCAATCGTCGACATCGGGTCGTACGATAAAGTGAAAATGATGCCACCAATTCCGTATTCGATCATGACAATCATCAAGTATAGTAATTTACTTATCCATGAGTGCAACCAGAAGCTGCCTGCAACACATCAAAGAAGATTGGGAAACAGTAGTTATCAGTGAGAAGCGATGCTAGGCAAAGTCAATACTGAAAGACGATTGTTCACCTTATGCTGCATGTTCATCTATTGCGGTGGACTGTCTTACAATATGATATTGTCTTACAATATAATAGTGCCATCAAAAGGAAGTATCAACGAAAATACTACGATTAGACCCTTGTCCTTCCCTGGTTATTTTCTTCATCCGTAGAACAGTCCTGCCTATGAGATCGTGTTTCTCCAATAAGTCCTTTACGGTTTCGTCATGTACACGATCACGATAGCGATTTGTAGTCTCGCCGCTGCTTTGTGATGCATGCGTGCGCGCAAATGGAGATCCTGATGCGATTGATGGAGAACCTCATCGATGAGATCGAGTTTGGGCATCGAAACGTCGATGCAGTCATAATCGAACATCAAATAAAAATACGAAAGTAAGTATTTCGTTTATTGTACAATTTATTTTCGTTGGTGTGTATACTTAAATATTAAGTAAATGTGCTCGAAAAATTATTCTATAAATATCTTATATTTCTATAAGTAAATTATAAGTATTCTATAAGTATTTTATAATTATGACTTAATATTAAATACTATCATTAACGAGATAAATATATTGAGAAATTTTATATAGTTATATTTTCCAAAAATTAGAAGTAAATATTAAATATTTTTTCATTTTCAACTATACTGAATATCGAGTACTTATGTATTTAAATATTAAACATTTTAATTTTTTGCAACTGGTGAAGAATACTTTGTGCTACAGTAGCTTAGTTGAAATAGTGGGGTGCATCACGATCTTATGTCTTACCGGATATTGTATAATAGAAGGATGAAAAATAACGCAAATAAAGCAAATAAACAATGCATTGTGTTTGAACAGTCGTAAGTACAAATTAATTTTATTCTCAGAAATGGAAGGATGGAAACTTATTGGCTCTCTGTTCATACATAATAACACTCATATCTGTTATTATTAACATTTTTATTTTAAGTTATATCGGAGATATAAGTATACAATAGAATAAAATATGTACATAAATATTATATAATATACGGAATGTAAAAAAAATGCATCACGAACATTCATCTTTTTATCCAATATGTCTTTATATTCTTACAGAAAATTATAAAGTTTAAGACCGCACTGCATGAGTAAACTTACTTCTCAGAACGTTAACCCTTCTGTAATTTCCGGGAAATCCTTTCTCCGTATAATGTTGCAAAATAAAAATAGTCTCGTGCAACATCCCTCTCAAAGTTTCTATATACGATATTAGCGATTTGTTCGACGTGGCTTTGCAAGATTGTTTCAACACGCAAGCGCACGCGAGTCGCGAGTTTTCCTTCGAATAACGGATCAACCGCGATCAGTGGCGAGTGAACGCGCGTCGTTTCACCACCTATGTTGGATCACACATGTCAGACTTATGTAGAAAAAATGTTCGCCAACAAAAATTACAAACTCGACATAGACTACGCTTTCGAGTTGAACCGCTTTATCTTTCGTCTTTTGAGTATTTGGCCGTACGCGCGCACGAAGTCTCTGATTCCAGAGATCCTCGAGAGAGTCGTGGTGGTCCTCGCCTCGTACATCTTTCTCACCTGCGAATTGATCCCAGCGATTCTCTATATGGCTATCGTGCAGAGAGAGACCCGTGCCAGGCTGAAAGTCGTCACCACTGTAATATTCACCATACAGGCAATGGCCAAGTACGGCCAACTGCTATTCAGCCGGAATCAAGTAAAAAACTGTCTCGTGCAAATCGAGGACGATTGGCGAAATGTTGCCGACTCACATGATCGCGACGTGATGATTGATAAGGCCAGAATTGGCAGACGTTTGCTGATAATATGCGCCGTATTCATGTACTCCACTGGAGTGTCCTATCGGATGATCATACCATTGTCTCGCGGAAAGATCGTTACCGAGCAGAACATCACGATCAGGCACCTACTATCTCCGAATTATTTTGTTCTGTTCGATACGCAGCTTAGTCCTGCTTACGAAATCGTGTTGATTATGCAGTTATTTTCGGGATTCATCAAATACACGATTACGACGGCGGTATGCGGACTCGCGGGCCTCGCCGTGATGCACATTTGCGCGCAGCTAGAGATACTGATGGTTCTGATGAACAATCTGATAAACGAACGCGAACTTAAAAATATGAATGAGAAATTGGCCATTATTGTAAAGCATCAGATCAAAACGCAAAAGTAAGATGACATTTACAAGTGTCTTTAGCAAATTTGTTTGTTAATATTTTAATATTCTTCTAATTGAAGTCATATATAAAATATATGTTGCATTAAATACGATGAGTTATTCAATATAAATAAGATTCCTTCTATATACAAATGTACTTTATCATTAATTATATTTTTTTATTTTACAATCTTATTTATTGTACAATCATCTTAACTCTTCTTTTTAATTCTGAACAAATTTTTGAAAAACAAAATTTATATTTTTTTCTGTGATGCATTATAGTTTCCTTCAATTGGTGCAGAATGTCATACAATATTCAAGTCTACTGGAACTTATAGGATGCACCTTAATCATATGCCTTTTAGGATATCTTGTTATCATGGTAAATACAAAAATAATTATGTAACGATAATTTGAGTGATTTTGAAAAAGAGTATTGAGAATGCGTAATAAAATATACAAGACTATAAATGCACACATTTAGCAAATATTACAAAAATAAATATAATCGTCGAATTTATAGGAATGGGAGAATAACAATGCCGTAGCCCTATGTTCGTATCTCATTGCATTCACATCGATTAGTTTCAATATCTTCATCTTTTGTTATATCGGTGAACAACTTTCGGCAAAAGTATGCTATCGAAACAATAATTATCAGTTGATAATCAGTATAAGTATTTTAATTGATAATCCAATGTATAATTTACTAATTAAATTAGGGAGAAAAAGTAGCATTAACAGCATGCACTTTGGAATGGTATCGTCTTCCGGACGCAAAAGCGCGATCACTGATATTAATCATGGTCATGTCATATTCTCCAACAAGGCTCAGAGGAGGAAACTTCATTGATCTCTCTTTCAGAACGTTCGGCAACGTAAGTAACAATATGTTCGAAAATAAAAAATACATTTTTACAAAAATTCGTTACATTTTCATTATAGGTCGTTAAGACGGTCGTAACATATTTAAATTTTCTTCGCTCTGTTGTTAGCTAAGTTTGAATAGTCATTGTAGTGCATAAATATTATAATTTTCAAAGAAATATGTAACATTTAAATAAAAACAGCAAAGGGACATAATTCCCGAACAATAATTTTCTTAACATTGTTATAAAACGAAATATAATTACAAAAATTAAAATACGCACTGACGTCTACATACAAATGTAAAAACTTTTACTCACCAACATTGAAGTTTCAAAGAACGTTGTAACAGAAACATCAGCAGAATCAAACGCGATTATTTTCCAGAGAAAAACTTGGCAAACACCAGCATATCGAAACACCATGGAAATGATTTGTCGCTTTTATTTTCTGCTTCTTATGCAACTATAAGTTTAACAAGTTTACTTTCTCATCCCAAACAATTATCATAGAATGTAATAAAATATCATAAAAATATAAATGTAATTTTATTTTTATTTAATTCATTGACGTTGACCGCCATGTCAGAAATATGATAAAAATCACCATATCAGAAACAACGATTGCTGTTGATGTATTGATCTCTAAATAAATCGAATTCTTTACTACCTAAGCAAAACCATTGCTAGCGGTCAACGTCCAATGACTACAATTGTGAGTTTTAGAAAGTTTACAGAAAGAAAAGTTGAAACCAACTGACTACTCTTAGCTGCTTGAAAAAAATATATGTTGACGAAACCCTATTCGTGGAAAGCAATCCTGACCCTCGGTGAGCAAGTTGACTTGGAAACTCTCCTGCTTTCGAACCCTCTCCTTCATGCAACATTTTTATCTTTAAGGCGCGCAAGCGCAAGTCGACAACGAATTTACTTTATTGATAATTTTTTTTGCAGCGATCAGTCGCCATCCAGTTTGCGTCCAGGTTTCACACAAGATCGACAAAAACATGTTGCGCAACGAACATTATAAAGATGACATGATTTATATCACACAATTGACGCGAAATGTTCTAAGCTTACTCGGAGTCTGGCCATCTTATAACAGAAAAAGTACTACTGGCGAAAAAGTTTGGAAATATTTCTTGATTTCGATCTCTTACATTCTTCTCTACTGCGTTCTGATTCCTGGTGGCTTCTTCTGGTTGATTGAGAGAAGAACACGTGTCAGAGTCCAAACGATCCCTTTGCTTTTCTACGGCTTCATGGCCAGTGGTAAATACAGCAATTTAGTGTTTCACGAAAAAAATATCAGACGCTGCTTGAAGCACATCGAAGAGGATTGGAGGATCATTACCAGCGCAGAGGCGCGACTAACGATGATCGAATCTGCCAAGATCGGAAGACGCCTAGTCACACTTTGTGCGGTCTTTATGTATGGCAGCGGGCTCTCCTTTCGATCAATCCTGCCGTTTGCCAAAGGAAAAATCATCACTGCGCAAAACATCACGATCAAACCTCTGCCTTGTCCGGCTTACTTTTTTACCTTTGATATACAAATCAGTCCCGCTTACGAATTGATCTTCGCAATGCAGTTTTTATCTGGGATAGTCACTTACTCGATAACGATAGGTTTATGTGGCCTCGCAGCCGTCCTCGTGATGCATGCCTGCGGCCAGCTAAAAATCCTAGTGGAACTGATGAGAAATCTCGTCGAGGAACAATGGCAAGAAAAAGAGGAAGTAGACAGGAAATTGGCAAGAATGGTCGAACATCAAATAAGAATTCGAAGGTAAAAGTTTGGGAATTTCAATTTTTATTAAAAGATACATCAAGTGATTCAACGTCATAATAATCATCGATTTTAACTAATTGATTAACATCAAATATATGCAGAGTGTAGATAATTCTGTTTTCTCATTTTTTGAATGTATTAATTTGGTGCCATCAACAGTTTTTTGCAATTGGTAGAAAATACTCTACAACAAGCATGTCTAATAGAATTGATGGGGTGCACGATGATAGTTTGCCTTCTAGGATATTTTATAATAATGGTTTGTAATTTTATATTTAAAAGTTTCAATAATAAAGTGAAAGAAAAGAATGTTTCTTGCAACAATGTAAAATTTATAGGAATGGGAGAATAGCAATTCGATAGCTATGTGCTCCTACTTTATAACAGTTACATCCCTGATGATAAATATGTTTATGTTCTGTTATACTGGTGAACAACTTACCGTTGAGGTATAACCATACTTTCTTCTCGTAATGATTGTATCATGCATTGATGATATATGCAACAATTATACGTGTAATATATAATAATATATGATAACGCTATTTGTTTCTTTATATACAAAACAATATTTGAGAAGAAAATCGTTATAAATGATTTTATAATATTTTTTAAGTAAAAATTTAAGCGAAAATTTTACTACACGTATTCGACTTAAGTTTAAATTCGCGAAAAGTTTATTACACGTATTTGATAATATTAAAAACAGGCAGAAAGAGTAGCTAGTACATCTTGCGAGCTCGAGTGGTATCGTCTTCCGGACAAGAAAGCGCGTGGGATCGTGCTAGTGATAATCATGTCGAATATTCCCACCAAGATCACAGCTGGAAAGATCATGGATTTATCATTCAAAACTTACGGCGATGTAAGAACATACGTTTAATAATATTCACGAATTATACGTTATCAAGTGATTGTTACTATTTTCATAATGTGATCGATGTCAATAAAACATAACTTTTCTTAATCAGCTTAACACGCTAATTGAATCATGAAGAAGTAATAAGTAAATAATTATAGAATATTATGCTTATTTTTCAGGTCGTGAAGACAGCTGTGACATATTTTAATATGCTTCTAAATGTAGCCGACTGAATATTTCTATATTTCTTTTCGTCGGGATTACGACTATGAACGCACCATCAAAGATAACATCGTTTCGTGCATATACGTGATTTAGATGTGTCAAGTACAGAAACTTGGTATGATGTACATATACTTATATATTCTCGATTTAAGTATGTTTCTTCTATATATATATAAATTGAATGCATAAGAAATTTTTGTTTCTAAGTATGGTAAAACTTAAACATTAAATGTTCTTATGGCAGTTCGATAATTAATTAAGTTCAATTACTATTTTATCTTTTTATAAATTTATATTGTATAAACCGTATCTTTTCACTTTATTGCAAGATGAATAAGAGCACCGAGAAATTAAGAGGGAACCGAAAATATAATTTCATTTATCAATCATATATACGAAATCAATCCTTTGATTTTTACGCGTTTCTATGCGATTGTTATTCGCAAGTTAATCGTATGATATTGATAATAAATGTTTGTCAACTGTCAGTCAACGTTCGTTCTTCAAAATTATAATCTAAGCTAGATATTATATTGATAACATCGCATGACATAAGAATGTAAAAAAAAAACAAAAATTCGATTCAAAAGGCATAATATGTAATATGATATTGATTTGAATATATCTTTATATAATTGAATGCATAATTTTTCTTCTTCTAGAATATCAAGTAACATTTCAGTGTTATATGATAGAAATGAGTTATGCAATCTTACTTCGAAACCATTACTACACCTAAAAATCCATCTTATCCAGCATTAAAATCTCCGGAACATTAGCATGATGAAAGACACGCGATCAAATATTATCTTATATAAAGTACTGTATTGCTTACTATCTAAATATACAATTTTAATCAAGTATTATATTCGGATGACATAAAAAATACAGTTTATTATTTAAGATATGATTGCGTAATGATTACAGTTATTTTTCCACAGAAAAGTAACTATGTTCTATCAAGTTAAAAATCGCGTTTTGCTTATATATCACTATTATCAGTAAGTTTTCTTTACGAAACCCTTTCATTGATTCCAACGGGACAATTTTCTGTCCCTCACGGTGGAGAAAAAACAGAAATATGTTTGCATGCAACCACACTTTGAAAGTTTCTACCTTATACATTACACATCTGCTTATGTATTTTCAGTTGCGATTTGCAACCGAGACAGTATTGTCAAACGCAATTATTTTTCAGAGGATCAGAAAACTTGATCAATGTTATGATAATAAGAAACGGCTCGAAACGCACATGTTGATGCGCAAAAAGTTCAAATAAAAATTAATCAAAAATGATTTAATCCAAAGAACGTTTTGGCTGTATTTCTAGCCATCTTCAGCTATCTCTAGCCTTTAATTTAATAAAGGTATTTATTATATAGGACTTCACGCTCTCCACTACAAAAGATGAGACCAGTTGGAAAAAAATTGTGTCATAGCCAGTTCGTGAATTGTGAATGAAGCCAAGTGAATTGTCGATTATGTTAACAGCCAAATGCAGAAATGTAGAAAAGTTGAAACAGCGCAAATAATTAGACGCAGTCAATACATCACAAATATAAAAAGCAATGGGAATGCAAAATCAAAATTAGTCAGCATAAATAAAATATTTAAATGGTTAAGAAAGAAATTAGAAAAAGCGTACGCGATCACAAGTAGTAATGAAAAAACTTGCTAAATGTTGACATATTATAAAACGATGAAGTAATTTCATTTTTAGTGTAGTTTTGTCACGTAACTACAAATCCAACAAGTTACTTTCCCATAGAAATTTTTGTTTCATAGAATAAGACACCATAAGAATACATACATTTATCTTTAATTCACTAACGTTGTCAGAATCGTTATATCGAAAACATCACGTTTGTTGTATTGAGATCTCTAAGCAAATCGAAATATTACTGTACTATGTAATCAAAACTATTATCGGCGGTCAACGTCCAATAGATGCAATCACGAGATTTAATACAGGAAAAAAAGTTAAAGTCAATCGACTATTCTGTCATGAAAAAAATGTATACGTTGACGAATAAAAATACTATTCTGGGAAAGCAATCCCAACCCTCGGTGAGAAAGTTAACTTGGAAACTCTGCTGTTGAACTCTCTCCTTCACGCAACATTTTAAACTTTAATACGCGCAAGCGCAAGCGCGGACAACGAATTTACTTTATTGACAGTTCTTATTTGCAAAGATCAGTCGTCATCCAGTTCGCGTAAAGGTTTTATAGATCAACGAGAGGATGCTCCGCAACGAGCGTTATAAAGATGACATTATTTACATCACGCATGTGACGCGAAACGTTCTGAGTCTACTCGGAATCTGGCCATCTTACAACAAAAAAAATACAACAACTAGCGAAAAAGTCTGGAAGTATTTCTTGATCTCGATCTCTTACATTCTTCTCTGTTGCGTCTTGATTCCCGGGCTCTTTTTCTGGTTAATTGAGAAGAGAACACGTGTCAGAATCCAAACGATTCCTCTGCTTCTCTTTGTCTTCATGGCCTGTAGTAAATACGGCAATCTAGTATATCGTGAGAAGAATATCAAACGCTGCTTGAAGCACATTGAGGAAGATTATAGGATCATTACTAATGCGAAAACGCGAGACATGATGATCGAATCTGCAAAAATCGGAAGACATTTAGTCACACTTTGCGCGATTTTCATGTACGGCAGCGGACTTTCCTTTCGGTTGATCTTGCCGTTTGTCAAGGAAAAAATCGTCACTGCACAAAACATCACAATAAGACCAATGCCTTGCCCGGCTTACTTCATTTTCTTCGATGTACAAGTCAGCCCTACTTACGAGATCATCTTTGCCATTCAAATATTATCCGGGATAGTCACTTTTTCGATAACAACAGGTTTATGTGGTCTTGCGGCCGTCTTCGTGATGCACGCCTGTGGCCAGCTGAAGATCCTGGTGAACTTGATGAAAAATCTTGTCGAGGAGCAATGGCAAGAAAAACGAGAAGTGAACAGAAAGCTGGCAAAAATGGTTGAACATCAAATAAGAATTCGAAGGTAAATTTTGGGAATTTCAATTTTTATTAAAAGATACATCAAGTGATTCAACGTTAATAATAATTGATTACATGCTAATTAACATCGATTAACATCACATACGTGCCGACTGTAAATAATTCTATTTTTCTGAATGTATTGATTCTGTGCCGTTGACATTTCAGTTTTTTGCAATTGGTAGAAAATACTCTACAACAAGCGTGTCTAATAGAATTAATGGGGTGCACGACGATAGTTTGCCTTCTAGGATATTTTATAATAATGGTTTGTAATTTTACATATCCGGGAGATTCAATAATAAATTGAAAGGGAGGAATATTTCCTGCAGTAATGTAACATTTATAGGAATGGGAGAATAGCAATTCGATAGCTATGTGCTCCTACTTTACGTCAATTACATCCATGATGATAAACATGTTCATGTTTTGTTATACTGGTGAACAACTTACCGTTCAGGTATATTTACCGTATTATAGTGTTCAAATCGATATCAATTCCTCGCAAAGATTATATTGTACAATAATGATATACGCAACGGCGATATAATTATACATATATAACAATATATGATAATTTTATTACTTTATACAAGGCAATACATGAGAAAAAGTTATTAGAAATGTTTCTACAGTATTTTTTAAGTGACAAAGTTTTTTAAGCGATACTTAAATCCGTTAAAATTTTGCTACATCTACTAACAATAATATTAATAACAGGCAGAAGAAGTAGCTAGAACATCTTGCGTGCTTGAATGGTATCGTCTTCCGGACAATGAGACACGTGGGATCGTGCTGGTGATGATCATATCGAATTTGCCCACCAAAGTCACAGCTGGAAAAATCATGGATTTATCATTCAAGACATACGGCGATGTAAGTATACATGTTCAAGAGCATTCACTCATTTTTTTAAGGAACAGCAATAATTGTAGCACTACAATTAAATACATTAACTAGCGAATATTATTGTTGTCATAATCGAATGAATATGAATCAAATATACAACATTTTTTAATAAGTCTATTTCGCTAATTGAATAAAGCTAATTGAAACTAAAATATGACATAATAATAATTACGGGATATTCTGCTCATTTTTCAGGTTGTAAAAACAGCTGTAACGTATTTTAACATGCTTCTAAATATAACCGAATAAATATTTCTGCTGTGTTTCTCTTTCTTCTCGTTGGAACTATGACTACGAACGCATCACAATGGTAATATCGTATCTTTTATAATCATGATATAAATGTGTCAAATACAAAAGCTTAGTATAATGTACATACATACAAGAGAGTGTAACAAGTTTTTATTTCTCCATACAAGGGAAATATGCAAAAGAAATTTTCATAGAAAATAGTTTGATAATTAATTAAATTATCTAATTATTATTTTTTATAAAATTATTTAAACTCCGTATTTTCACTTCATTGCAAAATAAATAACAGTACCGAGTAGAAATTAAGACATAGAAAAAATATGATTTTACATTTTTATCAATCACATCATATGTACAAACCCAATTGCTTTATATTCCTATTAACTTCTGTTCGCGATTGTAATTCGAGATCGAAGTATCGCATGATATAACTAGAACACGTTAAATCAATTGTCAATCAATTTTTGTTCTTTGAAACTACAATCTAAGCTATACATCATATCGATAACATCGTATCATGAAATATAAATATTTTTATCTTTATTTAATCCACTGATGTCAAAACCATCACTTCGGAAATATCATGACTGTTGTCATATATTGATCTCTAATAAATCGAAATATTATTATATATATATAATCAAAATTATTGCTGGCCCAACGTTCAACTGGTACAATCGTGAGTTTTAATACAGGAAGAAAAGTTGAAATCAATCGACAATACACATAGTTTGAAAAAAACTGTACATGTTGACGAAATGAAATATTATACTGTATGGGAAACCAATCCCAACCCCTCGGTGAAAAAGTTGACTTGGAAACTCTTCCGCTCTTGAATCCTTTCCTTCACGTAACGTTTTAATCTTTAATCCGCGCAAGCGCAAGCAGACATAGAACTTTACTTTATTGACAGTTCTTATTCACAATGACTAGTCGCCATCCAGTTTGCGTAAAGGTTTCACACGAATTCATTGAAAGGATGCTGCACAACAAGCACTATAAGGATGATATGATTTATATCACACATTTGACGCGAAACGTTTTGAGCCTACTTGGAATTTGGCCAACTTACAATAGGAGATCTACTAGTGAGAAAGTCTGGAAATATTTTTTGATCTCGATCTCTCACTTTCTTCTCTACTGTGTCTTAATTCCTGGAGCCTCTTTTTGGTTAATTGAGAAGAGAACACGCGTTAGAATCCAAACGATCCCTCTGCTTCTCTTTGGCTTCATGGCTTGTGGTAAATACAGCAATCTGATATTCTGTGAGAAGAATATCAGACGCTGCTTAAAGCACATAGAGGATGATTACAGAATTGTTATCAACGCGAAAACGCGGGATACGATGATCGAATTCGCAAAGGTCGGAAGACGCCTGATCATACTTTGCGCAATTTTTATGTACGTTAGCGGACTCTCCTTTCGATTGATCTTGCCGTTTATCAAAAAAAAAATTGTCACTGCACAAAATATTACGATCAGACCTCTGCCTTGTCCGGGTTACTTCATTTTTTTCGATGTACAAGTCAGCCCCACTTACGAGGTCATCTTTGCAATACAAATATTATCTGGGATAGTCACTTACTCGATAACAACAGGTTTATGTGGTCTTGCGGCTGTCTTCGTGATGCACGCCTGCGGCCAGTTGAAGATCCTAGTGAATTTGATGAGAAATCTTGTCGAGGAGCAATGGCAAGAAAAACGAGAAGTAGACAGGAAGCTGATAAAAATGGTTAAACAACAAATAAGAATTCGAAGGTAAAAATCGAAGAGTTTTAGTTTTTAATCACGTACATCAAGTGACTCAACGTTAATAATAATAATAGTAACAACGTTAATAATAAAAATTGATTACTTGCTAATCGGTTAACATCGTACAGAATGCAGATAATTCTATTTTCTCTTTTCCTGAATATATTGATTCGGTGCCGTCGACATTTCAGTTTTTTGCAAATGGTAGAAAATACTCTACAACAAGCGTGTCTAATAGAATTAATGGGATGCACGACAATAGCTTGCCTTCTAGGATATTTTATAATAATGGTTCGTAATTTTATATATCTAGGAATTCAGTAACAAAGTAAGGAGAAAAAGTATTTCTTGCAGTAATATAATATTTATAGGAATGGAGGAATAGCAATGCGATAGCTATGTGTTCCTACTTTACAGCAATTATATCTATGATGATAAACATGTTCATGTTTTGTTACACTGGTGAACAACTCACCGTTCAGGTATTTTTGTGTATATCTTTCGCGAAAATTATATCATACGATTATGATATTTGCAATTATACGTATAATATATAATAATACATGATAATATTATTTGTATATATTATAAATATAATATTTATAACTTTATACAAAACAATACTTGAGAAGAAATTGTTGAAAATATTTTAATAATATTATATTTTTTAAACTTAAATTTGCAAAAATTTTGTTATACGTAGTTGATAATATTAATAATAGGCAGAGAAAGTAGCTAGAACATCTTGCGTGCTCGAATGGTATCGTCTTCCGCATAAGGAGGCGCGTGGAATTGTGCTAGTGATAATCATGTCGAACTTGCCTACCAAGATCACAGCTGGAAAGATCATGGATTTATCATTCAAGACGTACGGCTATGTAAGCATGTTCAAAAGCTGATTCACTGATTTATGCAAAGATCAGTAACAATTGTAATTGTAACTTTACAATTATAATTATAACACTACATTATATATTGTGTATTATATAGCAATTTTTATCATCATAATCATCTAATGGATGTGAAACAACATTTTTTGATCAGCCTATTACATTAGTTGAATAAAGCTACAATGAAGTAATAACTAACTGGAATACTATGCTTATTTTTTCAGATTGTAAAAACAGCTGTGACGTATTTTAACATCCTTCTAAATATAATCGACTGAATATTTCTGCTCTGTACTTCTTTCTTCTCAGAACCATGACTACGAACGCATCGTAATGGTAATATCATATCATATACGCTCATGAAATGTGTCAAATACAAAAGCTTGATATAATATACATATACAAAAGAGTGCGTAAGAAATTTTTGTTTTTTAATACGGCAAAACTATTCCTTAAGTTTTCATAAAAAGCAGTTCGATAATTAATTAAATTTTTTAATATTACTATTTTGTTTCTTTATAAAATGATATAGTCTGTATCTCTATTTCATTGCAAGATAAATAAGAGCACTGAGTAGAAATTAACAGATAAGTAAAAATAAAAATTTCACATTTATCAGTTACATATATACGAAACCAGTGCTGGTTTATGTATCCGTTAATTTCTGTGCGCGATTATCACTCACGAGCTGATCGAATCATATGATATAATGAAGGCCTGTTATTCATCAACTATCAGTCACCATCATTTGTTTTTCAAAACTACAATCTAAGCTACACATTGTATCGATGATATCGTGATATAATTGTGCGTGACATGAGCATGTCAAAAAAATAAACATTTGCTACATATGATATGCTACATATTGTGATTTAAATATATCTTTATATAATATTATATAATTGATTGCCCAATTTTTTTTCTCCGGAAGTTTTAAGCAGCTTTTCAATTTTATATGATAGAAACGAGCTATAGCAATATTCTATTTTTCGGAACCATTACTGCACTTGAAAATTCATCTTATGCGGCATTGAAATCTCCGAAGCATTAGCATGGCACGGAATCAAATAATATTTTATATGAAGCACTGACGCTTACTATTTAACTGCAGTACACATTTTAATCCAGGAAATGATAATATAAGTAACAAAAATACTATTCAAGATATAGTCGCGTGTATAGTTACTTTTCCATGGATAAGTTATTTTTCCTCTGCCAAGTCAAAAACGATGTTGCTTACTGCTATTATCAGTAAGTTTACTTTACGAAACGATAACTCTTTTCTAGCTTTCAGTAAAAAAAACTTTCTGTTATTTGCCAACCCCTTTGAAAGTCTGTACATGTATTAACTATCCGCTTGACGTGGCTTTTCCCCTTGACACGCAGGCGCACATGAATTATGAGTTATGTTTGTGCTCAGAGAAAGATACCGTTCGCCACTGATCGCAGTAGCGAGCAGACACGTTTCGTCTCTGTATCGTGCATTACAAAAGTAACACGGTATCGTATTATGAAGTGGGAAGACTTTCTGTATAAAGAATTGTAGAATCAATCCAGCTCTCAAGATGTTTGCCAACAAGTATTACGAACACGATATAGAGAACGCTTTTGCGATGAATCGCTTCTTTTTTCGCGCAATAGGCATATGGCCATTCGCGCACCCGAATTCCCTTATTCCCGAGCTCATAGAGACGGTCACGCTAGTCCTCGCGTGTTTCGTGTTGCTCTTCAGTGAAGTCATCCCAACCATGCTCTATGTATTTATGGTGTTGACGGACATTCGTTTGAGACTGAGAGTCGTAGGAAGCGTGATATTCACGGCAGTAGAAGCCATAAAGTACGGCTACGTACTGCTTTACAAAAGTCAAGTGCGAAACTGTCTAATACTGGTTGATGAGGACTGGCGA